>CAIGQW010031024.1:6722031-6742738 GCA_903798125.1 Danio choprae
GACTAACAGAAACAACACCACACACACACACACACACACACACACACACGCAGATACACGATGAGTTTATCTACAAGCAACACACTCGCCACTCCCCTTCATTCTCTCCAGTGACAGTACAACAGATCACAGTCTAAATGCTGTCCAACGTCAAAACAACATGGTTTGTGAGCACGTACAAGTTCCTGTTTTGTGTATTTCAGGCCTTATCAACAGCTTTACTATAGATTCATGTTTGAAGTGCTTGTCTAAATGGTGTTGATTTTGCATTGAACAATACTAATCAGTGTCTGTTGGTATTACAATTTAATAGTACAATGCACTCTTATCAAAATCAGTAAATCTTTGATGGCATTGATGGTTCCACGAAGAACATTTAACATCAATGGAACCTTTTCATTCCACAAAAAGTGCTTTAGAGTGGAAAAAAAGTTATTTAGATGATTAAAATGTCCTTCACTCTATGAAAACACTGATACTTGAAGAACTTTTCACTTAAAGGTTCTTTGAGGAACCAAAAAGTTATTCTATGGCATGACACTCTTAAAAATAAAGGTGCCAGGAGGAACCAAAAAGATGTTTTCACAGTGATGACATATAGAATACATTTTTAGGTTTTGCAAACACCTAGAGTATTTTTTTTAATTGTCTGAAGAACATTTGCATAATTTAAATAACATTTCACACTTCATAGGACCTGGAATGAAAGGGTTTCAAAGGCTCTGTTGACAAAACCTTTATTTAGAAAATGCATCGTAAAAACCCATTTTTGGTTCTTTCTTTATTTTTAAGGGTATATGCAGTTACTTAAATACTAAATCTACCACAAAGCTGCATAGTTTAATTAATATGTGGTCATTTACAAGGAATAAATTTAATAACATATAATATTCATTCATTCATTTTTTTTTCAACTTAGTCCCTTTATTAATCAGGGGTCGCCACAGCGGAATGAACCGCCAACTTATCCAGCATATGTTTTACACAGCGGATGCCTTTCCAGCTGCAACCCATCACTGGGAAACATCCACACATACCCATACACTACGGACAATTTAGCCTACCCAATTCACCTATACTGCATGTCTTTGGACTTGTGGGGGAAACCGGAGCACCCGGATGAAACCCACGCAAACATGGGGAGAACATGCAAACTCCACACAGAAACGCCAACTGACCCAGCCAAGGCTCGAACCAGCGACCTTCTTGCTGTGAGGCGATTGTGCTACCCACTGCGCCACCGTGAGGCCCAACATATAATAAAAGCTACCCAAATTATCTGAAACGAACTTATTGAATTTTTACAGATTCCAATATACCCATATAGAACTCCGATATGGCAATATATGCAAATAACATGTATGACATAGAAGTTCATATTTGGATTTCATATATATAAAATATATCATATATGTCATAATATTACTTCATTTATATTTTTTCAACCAAATATATATTAGAAATATGTTCCATGACATATTCTATACATGTGAAATCCAAATATGAATTTGTATGTCATATTATGTCATTTGCAAATATTTCAATGTATCAGATTTCTATATGGGTATGAAATATTTTTATTTTCTATTTTATTCCTTGAAACAATCTGCATATTCATTAATAATGAAATAATAAACCCAAAACATAGGTGAAAGAATGTACTGCATTCCCTTTTACAGTTGGAAAGCAATGGAAAGCAGAGCTCTGTTTATTTATAAAGATTCCTAAAAATTAGTACAGATTCCACAACAACAACAACAACAAAAACATATTGTATTGATATATGTTTCTTGAGCAAAATAATCTGCATGTTATAATATTGTTCTGAAGGATCACGTGGCACAGAAACAGAACATTGAATCACAAAAATAAATTACATTTCTCACTTAAAAAATAATTATGAATGCTAAAATAGAAAACATTATTTCTAATTATAATATTAGTTCACATTGTTAGTGTTTTCACTATAACACAGTCTTAGTGGGCATAATAAATGTATTTTATAATAAATAGATTAAATTAATCTTTTTAAATTACATTTTTTTAACAAATTTTAAACTTTTGAGCCGTACTGCGGAAGTGTGTGTTTTAATATGTTGTGATAATGATTAATACGAAACAGAATTGCTATGAAAATATATTAATGAAAGATTTTTATACACCATACACAAAATCTGTAACTTTTATCAACATTAGCCTATGGATTTTTGACCCAGAAATCAGCTTTAAAAAACTGAAATTGACTTACTTTGAGTTTGCATTTACTTGCTAACTTTGAAAATACATGATCTATTTCAGACTTTAAAATATACTTACAAAATATTGTCCCATATGTTACAAACGGAATCCACTTCTATAAACACATTACAGATGAGTCCCTATATGATTAAATTGCCCTGCTTTGGCGACTGTCATCAGTGTTAGTTAGTCAGAATGTAAGTTCAATAGGAGTTCTACACAACATCCGGGCATTCCACCGCTTGCGCAGAATCGGAATGGCGGAGGTAAGTGAGCTGCGGGGCTCGGGGGAAGAACAACACAACGATTAAATCATTCGGCCGCCCCGGTACACTTTAACGGGCAGGCGCGCATTAACGGACAGCTTAAGACCGCGGCCGTTTGATCATCCGACTCCAAAAGCGGGAAATATACGCGGTCATTAACGAGGAGGAAGTTAAAATGGGAGCACTCCTCAGCGTTTCGCCACTCTATCTGGCTCTCTGTCTGTACGCGTTCACGAGCGTTTAATTTGCCAGATCGAGTCCCGTACGAAACAACGGGAGCGCTGGTGCTGAAGTGCGTCCCAGGTGCGCGCGGAGCGGGACGGATGGCAGGTCTAAAAGTTTCAAAACTTCACATACTGTCACTTGCCTCCTCGACTTCCCTAAAACTGTTTCCTTCTCGCACCGGTTCACAGTCACGGTGCAAATGTTCAGCACTGACTACAGGAAAGCGCCTGAGCGACGACCTGCTGCAAACTTCAGTGTTAGTCGTGTACAGATGCGTTTAACGGTCGTGAAGAGGATAAACTTAAAAAGACAACATAGTCGAGTTTCTGATGGTAAAATGCAAGATGGTTTGAGTTGTGGGCGAAGTCTGGAAGTGTTTGTGCAGTAAACATTGACAGCTTTGTACAGTTTAGTGGTAAAATGAACTATTATTTTTAAAGGGAGGCTTGTTATTTGAGACAAAGATTGTCTAGATGATGTCTTATAGTTGTGAAATTACAAATTAGTTCAGTTTATTATCAAGTTTGATACGTTACTCCTGCTATTTTGGTCTAAATTATGTTTACTTAAGCATGTCTTTAAGAGCTTGTGCTCTGAAAGTAGAATGTTCTGAAAATACTTATATGTTATGTTTTCTCTTTGAAATAATACTTCATAACACAGTTTTGAATATAGTTTATGTACTATGTTTAATATGTATAATAGTTTATGAAATATAGTCAAACACCGAGAAGTGTAATGTTGATTAATATTATGGTGCTGATGAATGCTTGTGTGCAATTATTTTCAGGGAACTGCACAGCTGCAGTAGTTCCAGGCAGGTCTTGACTGCATTACAGTTACATATCCATATAGGTGCGTCCCAAATCAATTTACACACTGTTCTACACCATTTTGTTGTATAAATAGTGTACATAGCGCATTCACACAGAAAGTTCTAAAAAGATATGTGCACTTTAAAGCAGCATCTAATGTTTTCGACATTAAAATAATGTCTCTAAAATTACATCAGTTGTCTGCTGCAGCGGCTACCAGTTCTTCCTTCTTGTTGCCTTAAATCATGCTTGTAACTTTGGGTGAGTGACCCAGTGGAACTATGGACATACATAAAAATGTTATATCAGTTATTTATTTATATATATATATATTAGTTGTTGTGTTTACATAATGCAATGTTAAATCTGTAACCTAACTATCCCAATCTAGTGATTAGATTTTTGTTTTTCTGTCACTTTACAGCTTGCTAAAAAACAATTAGGTCCAAAGTATAATCTATTATGAGTGCATGATTTTGCTAAAGATTTTTTCTATTATACAAATCACACCTTTTGTGATGTTATATAAACTAATTTTGGGCATGGGCAGATGTTTCGACAAGGCTACTGTATCATTGACAAATGACAATCATTCTATTATCTAATCAAGATAAGACCAAACCCCTATAAATAACCAAGCATGTCCTGTCTCCGTTATCTCTCAATTTCAGCATCCCTTCAACACATTTAAACCAGATTTCTATCTAAATTGGAGCAGGGTAGTGTTCTGAGGCTGGGCTAGACACTGCACTCAGACCTCTATCTTTCTCCAGACAAGGGGAATAACACGAGTTAGGGTGTCTTTCCGAGCTCAGACCCCTCTCCCGGACAGCATGCCAAGCAAGCGTTTTCCTTATTCAGTCAAATATCTGTAAGTGTGAACTCCTGAAGTAAACATACATGCAAATATGCATGCCAGAAAACTAGGCTAACATACTACTATTCTTTTTGTCATTGTTACTTTAGTTATTGTGAAACAATGAGTTGATATTTGTGGAACATAGTTTAGTGTAACACAAGCTAATTTACCTCGTTGGTGGACATTTTGCTTGTTTCTCAAAAATGCACGAGTTGCGCTGCCCACAGGGAAGAGCAGCAATAGTTTTATGACACTAGTTTATAGGCAGTTGTTCTTATCAACCACAAGGGGGAGATACGAGAGAAAGTTGCATAGTGTTGCTTTAAAAAGCTGGATGATGTTCTTTTTCGACTGATAAAGTTGAAGTGTGAAATGTTTAATACTTCATGCACTCAAAGGTTGCAGTTTCGCTCACGTAGTGGATCGGGAACCCATATCTGGCACTACGGTTTGATCGCTTATCTATTTTGAATCGTGCATCGATTTGGTTGTTGCGTAAAAAACTAGTAGTACCTATAGAGGATATTTGAGGACGAAAACCTGACAAATGTCTTGAAATACAACTTCTGAACCGTGTCTTTAGGTGTGGTAACTGAAGTATAGGGGAAAATTTGATGACGGTATGTTTAATTATTTGAAAATAATGCACACCTGAGATTTTACATTCCATTCCATTCAATTCATCTTTATTTACTTTTTTACAATGTAGATTGTGCCAAAGCAGTATAACCTAGTTGAAGAAAAGAAAAGGCCATTGCAACATTTTAGATTGTAAAAAATTACAGCACATCAGGCAGGCAGGCAGGAGAGGAGTGGTAGAATACTGGTGTATTTCTAGTTAGATTAAATGTCAATGTTGAAGTTCAGTTTAGTTTAGTTCAGTTACACCGATTCAACATAAAACAGTTCAGTTCAGTACCAATGTCACTGTTGAAGGCTGATCCACTGAAGAGCAGCTCCACCAGCCCCAAACAAGCAAGCCAGTGGTGCCAGTGGCAAGGTATCAAAACTCCACCAATTGCCGGAAGTGAAGAACAAACCTTAGGAAAACCAAGCTTAGTCGGGGTGACCAGTTCTCCTCTGGCCAAACGTCATGGTCAGAGCTGCAGTCTGGATGTTGGAGGGCTTGAGAACGATGAGAAAGTGCAGGTCCAAGTAGGTTGTAGGGCAGGTGTTTAACACAGAGATTCTGTCACTGGGGTATTGGCAGGAATCAGTATTATGCTCTTAGTCTTGTGCTCTTTCCTCATCAGTCACCCCAACAACATCTGCTGAAAATACGGGATCCAAGATTATTTGAACCTCGGGATAAGGAGAAACAGACAAACTAACATGAGTGTACATGCCGTTCACATTGCAGAGTTTTATTGAGAGGTGTTCTCAACTCCAGTTGTCCTGATTAACGCACAATAACAATCGTTATGTTATAAAAGTTATGCGTCTGTGTTTTATGTGTAGGCTTGTGCAAAGAGAAGTGTTTTTAGTCTAGTTTTAAACTGACAGAGTGTGTCTGCCTCTCAAACTGTGCTAGACTTTGAAGAGTTTAGGTGCCAGATATGAGAAGGGTCTACCCATACAGTTGATTTTGATATTGTAAGAATAATCAATTTTTCCAGAATTTATTGAACTCAGTGAACCAACTTCACCACCTACAATTATTCTTTACATAAGACTCAGTGAAGTTAATTTAAAATTTTAAATTACATGTCTCTCTGGATTACTTGATTGTGATTGCTCAACCAGAAAATTCCAAGCTTTACTATTCCCGATAACAACCGATTAGGCTAATAACATAGGCCCATCTGTGTGCTATGATTCATCTTTATCGTTAATTAATGTATTCATATACCTTTATGTTTATCTGTGCAGTGCACTGTTCTTGACTGTTTGGCATTATCTTGTGACTGAATAATAATACAAATAGGTTAGTGTAGACTACATCACCATTTGTTAAGACATGTTTCTTTCTTCAAGCATTACATTTAATTAAATATATTAATATTACAGCTCAGATCAGCAGTCTTATTTAGTTTTGTGGCAAGCAGCTGTGTAATAAGTGGGATAATGTACAAACAGCGAGTTGTTCTAACACAATAAAGCCCTTCAGACTTTTACAACAGCCCCTCGCTTTGTGTGGGCTGCTGATAAGCCTGTTGGGCTTTATTCTGTGAGAACAACCAGCTGGATGTGCATTATCACTTTTTTTAAATGCATGACATTGATTATCCAACTTATACCATGGTCATTTGCCAAGTTAAAACTAGTATTGCCCTTTTTATATTTGCTATATTTGACAGAATGTGTAAAAATTATGTTAGATCTGCCCACTTTGAACCAGACGCGGGCGGACAGAGATAGAGAAAGAGATTGTGTGTTTTATGTATGACATGGGGATGTCTAATAGCTAATTACAAAATGTATTAACTTTGCAAATATTTTTGAGCATATTGCTCATGGTCAACTATGGTTACTACTAATGTTTGCGGATAGTGCATGTATTTATAGCATTAAATGAATTTATTGCAGACCTTTCTGCCAACAAGAAAAGCAGTGTGTGTGTGTGTGAGTATTTTAGTAAATATGTTTCATAACATCATTGATCCCAATTCACAATATGCATCATGTTAAATGGCCCCCAATTTAGTCTCTAAGCCTCTATAAAAGATAGAATTTAACAATAATTTACTATGGTATTTTCAGTTGGTTTTATAGTTATCTTTTAAATAATCTATCATCAGTTTCACTATGTAACTGCTTCTTTCCAAATGTTTAAAAGCTGGTTGTTTGGCTTTTTGACAATTTTATTTCATCAGGTAAAATTGAGATGTTGTAACTAGTGGCTGACCCACAAATATTTATATTTTTTAACATGTTCTTAATATATAGTTTGGATTTAAAAGGTCACTTTTCCAAGTTTCACCAGTATAAAATTTCTAACTGAATTAATTTAGATAAAAATTGTATTTACTAATTGTTTTCATTGTGCATTAGCAGTGCGAATGGGCTCCAAAGACCAACGGCACAGTCGTGTAGACATTTTCCACCAGGGCTATGTGGGGCCACTGGAGGCCCTTTCCCGGGCAACCACGTTCCTAGAGGAGGACAGGAGCCTGGTGGCTCTGCGGAGGCAGGCGGTGAAGATGGCAACCAAGTCCCAGGCAGTGAGTCATACAGCGTCTTGCTATGCTTTGATAATTTTGATTAGATATTTGATTAGAAATAAAATGTGTCTTGTTTTTTTTTTCACAGGGTGGTGAAATGTCACTTGAGCAACTGCTGGCACTTTATGGGTACAAAATGCCTGATCCTGTCCTGCAACAACAGGAGCCGAATGAGCTGGCAGCCAGTCTGCCTGAAATCACACTGGACAAGGTCAATATTCTTCTACAATAACCACTTATAAAATGCAGCTTATTTGCATTTTTCAAATATGTATACAGGAGTTGGACAATGAAAATGAAACACCTGGTTTTAGACCACAGTAATTCATTAGTGTGGTGTAGGGCCTTTTTTTGGCCAATACAGCATCAATTTGTCTTGGGAATGACAGATTGTGGCCAGAGGGATGTTGAGCCATTCTTCCTGCATCACGTATATAGTGGCCAGGTCACTACGTGATGCTGGTGGAGGAAAACCTTTCCCATTCCTATCAAACACTCCAAAGTGGCTCAATAAGATTTAGATCTGGTGACTGTGCAAGTCCTGGGAGATGTTCAACTTTACTTTTATGTTCATCAAACCACTCTGTCACCAGTCTTGCTGTTTGTATTGGTGCATTATTATACTGATACAAGGCACTGCTTTCAGGATACAATGTTTGAACCATTGAGTGATTCAGAATGTTGTGGTAGTGACGCGCCCATCTAGCACAAGAATTGGGCCTAGGGAACACCTTGATATTGCTGCCCAAACCATCACTGATCCACTCCCATGTCTCAATCTGGGCATGCAATAGTCTGGGTGGTATGCTTATTTGGGCCTTTTCCACACCGTAACTCTCCTGAATGTGGGAAAGACAGGGAAGGTGGACTCATCAGAGAAAAAAATACATGTTTCACATTGTCCACAACCCAAGATTTTTGCTGCTGGCACCATTGAAACCAGCATTTGGCACTGGGACGAGTGACTAAAGTACTCAATGAATAGTTTTGGTGGAAACAGGAGAGTTGCACATTCAATTCTGCAGTGAGTTGGGTACTGTGGTTTTTTGTTTTTTTGGATACAATTCAGGTTAGTACCTGGACATACCATTCAGACAGCTTCCTCTTAAGTCCATAGTTACTCCTGTTGGATGTGGTTCGTCCTTCTGGGTGATATGCTGGCATTACTCTGAATACCGTGGCTTTTGATACATCACAAAGACTTGCTGTCTTGGTCACAGATCTGCCAGCGAGATGCGCACCAACAGTTTGTTCTCTTTTGTACTCTGATATGTCACCCATAATGTTGTGTGCATTGCAATATTTAAGCAAAACTGTGCGATTACTCTGCTAATTAAACCTTCACACTCTGCTCTTACTGGTGGAATGTCCAATCAATGAGGAAGTTTAGCTATAAAACCCTAAAACACTAAATTGGCCAGTGTTTCAGTTTCATAGTTCAACCCCTGTATATACAGAGAGAAAAGTTTATATTAATATTAATTTCTTATATTGTTTACATTTCAAGTTGTGGTTATACTGTACTATATTAAAAGAACAGAAAACCCCTTTTGTGGTGATCAGAGAGAACAGCAGTGATTGTAGCAAAAAGAAAGATTTCATCTAGAATTTCTGAAAGTTACAGAAGTCAGAAAATAGTAGAAAGTGTACAGGTCATTGCTTTGAATGACTTCAACACATCTGTGGCCACAGGACATCAATAGTCTCTCACAGGACATCAATAGCCTCTCACAGATTATTTAGCTATTATTATTTTGTGATTTTTCACACAAAAAAATTGTGGTTTTGGGTTCAGATCAGGACTTTTGAACTGGCCATTTCATTATTTTAACATTTTCCTGTACAGTGAACTACCCATTTTGCTGTGTGACGGTGTTCATTTTCCTCCATGAAAACCGCAGATGCAGGAGATTGTGATAAACATTTGCATTCACTCAGTCATATAGCTTTATTAGAGACCTCTAACCTTGATCAGTGCTTTATTAAAACAAAAAACTAAATCATATTTAAGATTTTTTATAAGGAGATGACAAATTTGCATCACTAGTTTGATTCTTTTATGAAATCTGGCTTCAACTAGGCTTCAACTTTAATTAAAAAATTCAACATTTTTGTAGGTTCAGATGGGTAAAGATCTGCTCTCTGGAGGGGAGGATGTGGACAACCATTCCTCTGCTGATGACCTCACACTCACCATCAAGTCCCATGCATCTGACCTCTTACAATGTCACCTAAGAGGTAGGACATCACACTATAATGCCTTTAATTGTATAAATGTGCAAGGTGATTTCTCCACACTGCACATACTTTGAAATGTAATTATGGTTACTTTTTGTAAACCTGTCCAGGTGATGACAAAGACACTTCAGTTAGCTGTTCCGAAGATGACTCGGAAAGCACCTCCATCCCCTCCAGTGATGGCCGCAAAGTAAAACATTTCATCTATGCTTAAATTTTAATCTAATAATAAAAAAAAGGTTAAAAATTTTAGTAGCTTAAACCATAGTAAAAATCTTGGCTTGGCGATTTGAAAAAAGGTCATACATAAATTTGACTGGTTCTAGAATAGAGCCAGGTGGCACACCATATTTAAAGGCGATTCTAAATAAATATCAGGTTTTCTTATCCAGCATGTTCTTAAAACATTTATGTCAAAACCATCATCTTGAGTTTTTTAATAATTATCATATTTTGTTCAGCAAGGGCACATTAATTTGATTAAAGTGAAATACTTTTGTAAAGCACCAAGTAAGGATATATAAATGATTTTTGAAGGATGTTGTGACACTGAAGACTTGAGCAATGACTGCTTTGCCATCAAAGAATAAGCAGTAAACAGCAGTTTTCAGCTGTAATGAACTTTCAGAAAAATTACTTTGAATAAATAAATGCAACCTTGGTGATATGTTTCAAAAATATTAAAAATCTTGCTGACCACAAACATTGAATGCAAATAGAATGTATAATTTTTATTTTTTTAAAAGATGTCAGCTTAATTGGATGAAGAAAAAACATATTACAGAAATGATTTTGTGCCATGTTTTGTTATCAGGATATCATGGTGGGGCCCCAGTATCAGGCTGTAATTCCTTCTCTGTGTACACAAAGTTTTTATGAAAGAGGTAAGTGTCTTCTCTTGACTGATGTCCTTTGGATTGGCTCCAATGACCTGTTTTGCATAACCGACCTGCTGAGTCCCCTGGGACCCACACCTGTTTTGTTCCTGTTATCCCCAGCTTATGAAAATGAGGACCAGTTAGTGTGGACCCCAGACGTGATGTCCAGTCTGGCCGTAGAGAAGTTTTTGCTTGATGCCCAGAGAAATGGGAGCGACAATGGACCTACAAACACTTTGACCACTGGAGATAAAGTCAAAGACAATGAGCAGGTTGGGTTTAATCACACTTGTAGCACTTGCGTGCAGTCATGAATCAAAAATTGGCTGAATTAGAGGGTGAAGTGTCTAAAATATCAATATAAAATTAATCAAAAATTAAGGTCATTTTAGGAATTTCATAAAGTTTTTACATTTAGTTAATAACAATGCTTTCTAGACAGTTTTTTATGTTAATTCATTTATATGACAGGCCATTTTATACAGTGCTCAACATGTACACCCCTCACAAATCTCCCATTTAGCATTATATATTAGATTTGTCTGTACTGAAGCCAAATCTGGAGCTAATCTAACAAAATAACTTATGAGAACAGTCCAAAATTAATACACCCAAAAAAATAAAATAAAATAAAAAAAAAAAAATATATATATATATATATATATATATATATATATATATATATATATAAAAAAAGAGCAAAATTCAAGGCAAACAAAAAATGTATACAATTCTTTTGAAATGTTATTGTTTGTAATTTAAATTTAAATGTATAATCTTTCTATTTCTAAAGATGTTCGGTGACTGAAATATTGTTTTAATAAATATGTCCCTTTAATAAATCAGTTTTGTTCAAATGCACCAAAATATATTACCCATATTCACTGACAAAATGGGGTGTACTCATTTTTGTTGAGCACTGTGTGTTTGAAGATACAATGTTAATTTATTATATATTATTAAGTTATAATGGCATAGAATAAAGCCCAGTGGTACACCATAGATCAAATTGTTGGTAGGCCATTTCAATGTCTTTGCAAAATTAATATGGCTTTCTTAACCAAGATTTTTTTTTTTAATCAATAGGCCATTTGGTGTGTGCGGAAAATAAAGGAATGGATGCAAAAATTTATATTTTCTTACAAATTTTCTTGTGAATATGTATTTGCATCCTAAAACGACACAGACCGTTTTTTGCGGTCTCGTATTCTTTGTACCTCTCTGTAACTTTTTAGTGATCTTTAGTGATTCATGTTTTGGTCTTTCAGTGATTGCACTTAGTTTTTTTTATCTCTTTTGTAGGCTCTTTATGAACTAGTGAAATGCAACTTCAATGCAGAAGAGGCACTAAGACGATATCGCTTTAATGTTAGGGTATTCAATGGTAAGACCTCTGTAATTTTCTAGCTTTGTCTTTTTTTTAAAGGCAGTCACAATTCATACATTCTGGTATGTATATCTGGTTAATTTCATTGTGAAAATATTCCAGAAGAGCTTTGTGGCTGGAGTGAGGAGGAGCGACGTTACTTTGAGCATGGTTTCCGTGCCCATGGGAAGAACTTCAACCTCATACAGGCCAATAAGGTACCAAATATGAACAAACTGTCTCAAAACACACATTATTTCCTAGTAGGCATTGAGTTGTTTGACTTGATTTTTTTAAGAAGTGCCTTTTAATGTGCTGGTCTCCCTTATTCACCCTCACTCAGGTCCGCACACGCTCGGTGGGTGAGTGTGTTGAGTACTACTACATGTGGAAGAAATCAGAGCGGCATGAGTATTTCACACAGCAGGCCACCAAGCTGGGTCGAAAAAAGTGCAATCTGCCAACTGGGAATATGTGAGTTTATTATTATATATTTTTAAAATTGCTTGTTTTAGGTAAGGTCTAAAATATTTGATGTAACAAACATGACAAATGCACTATTATTAATACTTTGTTGGGGGCGACATGGTGGCTTAGTCGTTAGCACTGTAGCCTCACAGCAAGAAGGTTGCTGGTTCGAGTCCCAGCTGGGCCAGTTGGCATTTCTATGTGGAGTTTGCATATTCTCCTCGTGTTTGTGTGGGTTTTCTCCGAGTGCTCCAGTTTCCCCCACAGTCCAAAGATATGCGTTATAGGTGAATTGAATAAACTAAATTGGCCATAGTGTATGTGTGTGAATGTGAGAGTGTATGGGTGTTTCTCAGTACTGGGTTGCAGCTGGAAGGGCATCTGCTGTGTAAAATATGCTGGATAAGTTGGCGGTTCATTCCGCTGTGGCGACCCCTGATGAATAAAGGGACTAAGCCCAAGAAAAATGAATGAATGAATAATACTTTGTTTTCAAATAAAAGAAAATTAAATTGAATACATTTAAATGGGTAGTTTTCGAAATATTTACACAATGATCTGATGACAAATAATTTGTGTCTCTTAGAGAGGGTGCAGATTATAATTTTTGTTTTTTCAACTAATATAAAAACCGAAATATAAAATTACAAACTATACTGTATATTGTAGTTTATATTACTTTACCATTTAAACAAGCCCATATAGGTTTTTATATATCTCATTCATTCATTCATTCATTCATTCATTTTCTTTGCGGCTTAGTGCCTTTATTAATCAGGGGTCGTCACAGCAGAATGAATCGTCGACTTATCCAGCATATGTTTTACACAGCAGATGCCCTTCCAGCTGCAACCCAGTACTGGGAAACACCCATGCACTCTCATTCACACACATTCACTACGGACAATTTAGCTTACCCAATTCACCTATACCGCATGTCTTTGGGGGAAACCGGAGCACTCATAGGAGACCCACGCAAACACAGGGTGAACATGCAAACTCCACACAGAAATGCCAACTGACCCAGCCGAGGCTCGAACCAGCGACCTTCTTGCTGTTAGGCGACAGTGCTACCCACTGTCACCACGCTGCCCTTTATATATCTCAAAATCAATATTTAGTCCGTCATGTGTAAATAAATCACTTTCAGTAAGAAAAAAGTTTGACATATCTTTCATCTTTTGCTCATTTGATCAGGATATTCAGTTAATAAATGCTGAGAGACAGATCACTGTAAAGGCGCCTTAGTTCAAACGACTGATCGTTCATCCTGTTTACTGCTAGTTATAGCATGAAAAGAATGTGAAAGAACATTTCACGTAATTACTAAGTTTGTGTTTTTTCAACAGCGGAATGATCTCACTAAAACCACTTGTGAATGATGTGCCACATAGCATTAGATTTAACTCAAGCAAGTCATTCAGTTTCCAAATTTAAGGCAGACTTGATAGCTTATGTTTTCATAGGTTTTTTCCTAGCCTGTTAGGGGTGTCTTGATTATTTAATGTATATGCTTGAATAGATCTGTCATGAAAACTAATTATGAAAGCCACTGGTGTAAGTAATTTCAGCAACATATCAGAGTTGCAACCTAATTTTACAAATAGATTTAGAGATTCATGTATGTAAAGGATTTTAGTACAGTTAGTAGTTGGTTGTTGGTGTTTGCCTGCCATTCTCTGTCTGAACTCCGATGATGTAATCTTTTATGCGTGAACTGGGTGTGCAGAGGCATGCAATTATATATTTTGAAAGGCAGGTAGGACAGCCTATTGTAATGTTTGGACCAAATTCTCTGAATGGACAAAATTCAAGGTTCTACATCTTCCAAAGAAAATTAAAATACATATAAATACATTTGGACCACTTAATTTAATGATTGCTGGCAGGATTTCTGAAGGCAATCACCTATTGTACCTTTAATTGCAGCCCATAATATTATAATAATGTGCAAGTAATAGGCTGTCCTATAAAATGTACAGTGTTAGATGGAATTTATTTTATCTTTAGAAAGCTGTTATTATAAGAGTGACACAATTTGTTGAGGAAAGAAGCTATGCAAAATTTAGTTTCCCCTTGCTTTTATGAAAATGTACTGAACCATAATTTTTGCGCACTTCACCTTAATTCCATTTGTTTGACAACACAACCTTTTAATTTTTCTTATTTTGTGAAAATGTAATGGTCCAAGAATAAAGCCCAGGGGTACACCATTGATAAAAAGGTCATTTATATGTCTGCAAAATTAATACAATGATCAGGGTTTGTTACCCAGTGCTTATTTTTACAATCCAATCTGATGATATTTATATATATTTATATATCTCTCTCATAGAGAAGATACTGAGCCAGACGGAGATACTGGTGATGTGGAAGTTGCAACACAGGGTTTGCCAAGTAGGTCTTCCATTCAACTCCAAACTCCATCGCCACCTGCAGTCATGGAGCTGGATAAACAAGGTACTCTTTTTTTAGTCCTTGGATATTACACTTTTCCATATTCTTAACAGTTCATGGAACCATCCATTGCAGACACGTTTCAACCAGCTTCCTCATTTACACTCATTTATGTCCTACATAAATGCATTTTTTGTCTTGATTTTGATCTGGATGCTCAGAAGTTTTCAAGGAATTTGTTTCATTGCAGTTTTCCATCTGCCAGCATTTTTCCATTGTCTTTGTGTTCTTTATGTTCCATTGCCTTTCATTTGGTGGTTTGATCCAGAGGAGAGCCTGAATTGTGCAGCTCAATTTCAGGGTCGTCCACGCCGGAAACGCACACCACGCTTCCTGTTAAAGCCCTGAGCTTGCTGCTCACTGACAGCCTAAAACTGACAGACACACAGGTAAAAGCAGTGATGTAGAGTCTCTCTGGAATTGGGGGATCAGTTCAGTCTATATTCATGCCACTATCTTATATGGTTAAATAAATATTACACTCGGTTTGTTTGTTTTTGTTAAATAAAATATAAGTTTTAAACATGGATGCCGTGTTAGTTATATTTTATCTATGAAAATTAAATGAATAAATGTAATGATTATACTAAATTCTAACATAAAAATGCATTTTCTTAGGATTATTCCGTCAAATATTTATTTTATTTTAAATTGACAAGACATGTTTTTTCCTGTGTCTCAATAACTTTGCATCCTGAAAAATTCTGCACTGTTAGATACAATAACAGAAAGACATATGATATAAAAACTGTTATCTTACATTTTTTACTAATATAGTTTTTATAATATTTTGATTTGGTTTAAGATTATTTTAGTAGAGGTGTACACTTTCATTCTATTACATTATTATTATTATTATTTTATTTTTCTGTTTACTCAATCTAATTTTAAGTTCAGCACTTTTTGTTAATTGCAAGTCCTAGTTATTAGGCAACATAATATATTTGACATTATTTAGTCATGTTTATTTGTCATTTTATTAGTTTATTATTTTTATGTACTATTATTACTTTATTCTGTTTTAGATTTAGTAATATTAAGTTAGTTGCTAAGGCAACACACATTTTGGTTTTAGTATTTTTGTCATCGGCTTTTATCATTTTATATATTTTCTGTTTATCTTTCCTAATCTAATTTTACATTTAACACTTTTTGTTCATTACAAGTGCTCAGTTATTTTATATCAGCTGGTCGCAGAGGCAAAATAATGCATTTTTCAATTTAGTAATTTTGTCATATGCTTTGTCAGTTTATTAGTTTTGCATTTAGATACATTTTTAGTTGATTTTTAGATTTAGTCATTTTATTTAAGTTAGTTTCTAAGCAAACATTGCCTTTTTCTTCCTTATTAATAGAAGCTTTAATTCACTTAGTAACTTAACTCTTAATAAAATTGTGCCACTAATGAAAGTAATTATGAATAACGAAGCACCAAGCATGTTTGTTAATGTTATTACTGCGTATTGGCATCAATGACTCAAATATTAGAAGACTAATCCTGGTGTCTTCGAAAAAGTTCTTGTCGTAGCTTTTTTTGGTCAAATGTTTTATAAATGATTCATCAGAAGCTCATCATGCATCTATTCACTTTCTGATTTTTCCAGAAATATGGACAATATTTTCTTAATATGCCCGTTTCTTTTTTCAGCTTGTGAGCAAAACATTGTGGAGATGAACCTGTGTACAGGTTGTTGCTCTGGCCCACAGGGGGAGCAGTTGTTCAGCCAGTTTCCTCTTCCTCCAGTGCTCCGGACGCCAGACGTGGCCTCCCTATCTACCCAGCTTTACTTCTCCCAAATCTCCCGAAGCCACCTCGTCCCTTCATCCCAGCCAGACTCAGGGCTTCTGGGAGCAGGGTTTTACAAGCTTCAACTGGGGTCTTTTCCTGAAGATCCTGCACCTCCCTGCTCAGAGCGTGTTGCTTCACCGAAGGTTCAGTTTGACTTTTCTTTACCTTCCTCACCATCCGTCCCAGACTTTGGTGTGATTGGTAGCCTCTTATGTACATCTTCCTCCATCTGCTCGACACAGCAATGAAGGAAAAACATTCCACATCTAAGGAAAAGTGACGACTGTCGTTCACATGGAAAAGAAAAATGTTCACTCTTCAGGAGATTTTAGCAACTTTGGTCACCCTTTAATCACCCTCATATTTCTCCAAACTCGTTCGACTTCCTTCTGAGGTGCACAAAATATATATATTTTTAAAAAAGCTACTTTTGTGTGTACAATAAAAGTCAATGGGGTCCACAATGCTTAAGATTCAATTACATAAAGATAGCATACATTTGGCAGCATATGGATTACATTTATGCTACCTTTATGTAGTTTTTGTGGCGTGAACATTTTAGAACCTATTGTGGACCCCATTGACTTTAAATATAAAAGAAACTTTTGGACCCTATTGACTTTCATTATACGTGTTTGGACTCCATTAACATTCAGAAAGTCATACGGGTTTGATATGAAATGGTAAATGAATGATGGCTTTTAGTTTTTGTGTTGGCTATCTTTTCAATCAAAGAATGTCATCAGCATTTCCTCATGACGTCTTTTCCTCATTACGTCTAATCCATGTTGTGTTCAACAACGAATGTGACAGCTGTTGTTCCCTCTGAAATTGCACTTGTCGGTCATTAGAATGCTTCAGAAAAGCTTGAACCTAATGAGATGTTTTGACCAAACACAAACCATATTTTTTCCGTACAATAAAAGTCATCGGGGTCCAAAATGCTAGCATACCTTTTCCAACATATGAATTACTTTTATGCCACCTTTATGTACTTTCTGGCATTTTAAAGTATTGAAATCCATAGTCTTTTTTTTTTTTTTTTTAAGACATTTTTGTATTTTTAGCATAATAAGACACTTTTGGACCCCATCAGTTTTCAGATTTGGAACGAAATAAGAGTAAATTACGCTTTTTTGATTTACATTTGTTTGTCCCTTAAATCTTTTGAATGTTTTCAAATGTTTCTTCGCATTCAAAACTAAACTAAGAAAACGTGACAACAGCTGCTCACCTGGAAATTGCAGGAAAGCCTGAGAGAGAGTTTGGCCAAAAAACATAATTTGACCATTAAATCACCCTTGTGTTGTTTCAAACCTGTTGAGTTGTATTAGCAGATTTTGTCCATTCAATGGAAGTGAATGGGGTCCAAAACTTTTAAGTTCTAACAATTATAAAAAGTTAGCATAAAAGTAATCCACGCACTACCAAAAGTGTACTACCATACTAAATGTTAGAGCTTTGGACCCCACTGATGTGCAATGTAAAAGAAAAACCTTTGGGCCCATTGACTTTAATAGTAATGGCATATAGTTGGCAGGATATGGATTACTTTTATGCTACCTTAATGCACTTTATGGTGCTTGAAAGTTTTAACACCAATGTACTTTCATAGTAAAAGGAAACTTTTGGACCTCACTGACTTTCAGAAAGTCCTTCAGGTTTAAAACAAAATGAGGTGAATAAAAATGTCTTTGATACATTTTTTAATGTTAATGATCTCAAGGAATGTGTTCAAAAGTTTTTCATAACATTTAATCCATGTGGTTTTCACCTACTAAACTGAAATGGGTGTTTTAGGGAGCTGGCTGTCTCTGTCAGATTACTACATGCAATGAAATTGTTTTTAACTACCTACTTTTAGGCTTCTTTGGAATATGCAAGGACTTGCATCCTGCTGGGATGTTTGATGGTCTCAGTAAGGATAGTTTTGGTACCTGTTTGATAATAGTTGTTAATAATTGTTTCTTTCATTGCATGTAGCTCATTTAAACTCTCAACTTTTTTAAAATTGCTTATTTCTTTTTTTCAAAGAATAAAAGGTTTTATTCGTATCATCAAGAATGAACTACTAATGCAGTCTTGTCGTACTGTCATTTGTTGCGATACCTGTTATGGGGTTCTAGCTTTCTCATTGTAGAAAACTTCTCTTTGTGCAATAAAAAAGAAAAGAAAAAAAAAAAACAAGTTCCTCAGGGGCTTTGATCGTTTCCCTCTCGGTCTAGTCCGCCAGTACTTCAGTACTAAGTGTTGAAGAGGGTTTTTGAATGGTTTATGACTATATGCTCTGCATACACTTTGCCAACAAATGTAATCCTGATATTAGTGGCAGATTCACTGCGTTAAGTTTCTCAGGTTTTGCTGCCAATTCATTTGCGTGAAGCCACAACTTGTCAGAACCCAGAATCTTTCTTCGCTGTTTGGAGAAACTGGCAACGCCAAATCTATTGTAGTGCCTCATTTGTGACTGGACTTTTTTAAAGCTTCACGTATCATCATCAACATCATCATCATCCATGTCACATTATACACTCAGCTCAGTGTGTTTGCTAATTGTTTAGTCGGCTTTAAGTTAAGTTTATCTGTAGGTTACACAAGTTTCAGAAGATACGAAAGGGAGACAAACACTGCTTTGGCTTACTTTACCCTTTTAAAGCAACTTATGTATTATTGCTCCTGTTTTGTTGATTTATTGTCCCTGTTATTATATTTTGTAAATATTAATAAAAAATTGAAAACAAATGCAGTCTTGTAGTTAATGATATACAACGTATGTGATAACAACTCATAAAAAAATTACCAAAATGTATTACTTTTGTATGTATCTTTGTATGGTTGGAAGCCTAATATAACTCGTTTTGTCTCTTTTTCCAGTATGTCAATGACAGATGACATGAGAGATGACAGCTTGCCATATCTCAGTACTGAAGCTATTTTCCTGTGTTTTGTTTCATTTGTAATCAGATCATCAAGTGATGTAAATATACGTAGATAATCATAATCATAATTCTTACTGTTATCAATTTATTCGAGCTCCTGTAACAATTTAATGCGCAGTCTTGTCAGTGTCCACTAGAGGGCAGATACTACTGTCAAACCTTCCTTCATTACATCCTGTGTAATCAGCAACAGCCCACTTAATTATTCCAGCCTACATCATGAAAGCATAATGTAGCCTTATCAAACTTTATGGACTGGGTGGGTTTATATTTTGACGACATTTAAAATAGGCTAGGGTTTTCCTTAACTTCAAAGCACTATATTTTGTCATATATCATATTCTAGAGGTGTGTTCAAGCAGCCTAATAATATTCCCAAAGAACGCATGACCACAGAAAAACCTACGCTGTCTACCTACCAAGCTAACCGAAACGTCCTTTGAACTTTAAGCTAACTTTAATTTACAAAAAAGTTTCTCTGAAAGTTCAAAACTTTCAGTTTGATTATGTGAACAAACGTTAAGGAAACAGAACAACTGACAACGTGGTAGGCAAGTGAAGTAACATGGTTATAAAGCTTGTATGTGCATATATATATATTTTTTTTAATTTAATATGTTTTACTCAGTATGTACATATGCTATTTAATTTTTGCTGTTTTTTTTGTCTATTTTTCGAACATTTAAACAAAATATGTGGATTGTAAGTAAGTGCTTATGGGGTCACCCTGGGATTTATTCTGGGACCATTAAAGTTTTATTTTGATAGGTGGTAACATGGCAGCACGAGATAGATAGATAGATAGATAGATAGATAGATAGATAGATAGACAGACAGACAGACAGACAGACAGACAGACAGACAGATCGATTACAGTTAATGTGACAGTGACAGACAAATGAAACGGATGTAGTGACAGATACTGATACAGATTACTGACAGATAAACGTAAATGAAAAAAACTGCCTGTGTTTATATATATATATATATATATATATATATATATAT
>CAIGQW010031024.1:6742838-6758049 GCA_903798125.1 Danio choprae
CACAATATGCCATAAAATTATGTGTGCCACATGCCTTGCGCTTCGGCTCAAAGTACAGTTTATGCGCATGCGCAACTCCACACTCTCTCACAGCTCAAGGTGTGGACGCGGCGAGAGTGCGAGTGGGAACAGTTGGCGTGCTTTTGGAAAAGGAGTGGATACGTCCTCAAAGATCTACTGGAGGGGTGATCACCGGTCCGTTTTTTACAAAAGCAATATGTACACCAACGTAAAACTGTTGTCACCCTTTGAAGTTTTTGATATATAAAGACGATACGGAATTGCGTTTCTCCGTCACCTATGAGCTGAAGAGAAGTACGTACAGCGCAGGTAAAACAGCAGAGCCGGAAGAACTCGCAATACTGGTCGCGTTTGTTTTGTTTTTTTTTTCCGAGTGGATTGCCTTTGACATTATCTCATAAATGAGGTAACGTTAAAGTACTCGTTTTAAAGTGCAAACAAACTAAAGAAAACATGTCGGACATGGGGAAAAAGAAACTCTTCGTCTTGGTGGACGTGATGTGTGTTGTTATAGGTAAGTGAGATTAACGTTTTATCGCCTGTTTTGAAGTTCATTTCTAAACTTCCATGTAGTTGTTTAAGCTTTCTTCATTTACTCAGTGCTTGAGTTGTTAACACAAATAGACAAACGTTTAAAAAAAAGATTTTTTGATAAATAGTGTTTGAATAAGGGAGTGAGATGTTAACTATAACTTTTTTATGGGGTTTTACGTTTTATTTCGATTGTTTGTGTATGTATGTATTAAGGATGTTTGTGCATAAGTCCTTTTTGACAGAAGCATGAGCATTTATAAAATATTATATTGTCTGCTTGTTTACTAATGCTGTATGCTCTTTATTTCTTCTTCAGCATTGAGTATTGAAAGTTTAATATTCTTATATGCATAAGAAAGTGATTAATTATGGGCTCCCGCTGGGCTTTATACTGGGTCCCTTATAATTTAATTTCAACAGGTAATAACGTGAGTTGCAATTAGTTTATCCGCTTTTTTCTTATATTTTTAGTCTGTGGTCTCGCCGCAACTTTGCACAACTTTTTTATGTATATTATGTACTGGAAAAAGTACATGCTTTACAATAGATTTTATTGGCAATGTTCAAACCATCAAGTGTGTTTGTAATCATGGGTGAGAGGCCTGTCTCTAGAAGTTTTTCATGTTTAAATATGTATTTGGAGGTGTGTGTTCTGTATGTTTACAAGCCTGGTTGCATTCGTTTTTGCTTCTTTTCCTGGATTTTGCAGGATTTGTGCACACATTCAGGAAGCTGAGTATTTGTTTATGGAAATGTGATCCAAGCCTGTCAGTATTTCCCACAGTGTTTGGCAGCCCGTAGTCCCACAGAAATGTTCCTCATTTGGCATTTTTTGGCTTTATTTAGGACTTTGCTTGCAAACCAAGACAAACTCAATGACCGTGATAGTTCTAACATTGTCATATGTGTCCATCACGGAAAGCTTTGATTTGCATCAGTACTGAAGTGAGTGTGAATCATCTTGACCAGTACTTCCTTTTGGAAAAGTTGCATTTGAGCCTGTTTTCCTTAACCGCATGAGGTCACCAGTTGAGGATGAAGTTTCTGCACCTGCCCTTTCAAAGTCCTTTATTGTGCCTGTGTTCTCCAACCTCAAGCATTGGATTTCGCAAGGGCTTGAATTTGCCCTAGGCATCATCCTTCACTTTCAGTCTCACTTTTACCATGGTGCAAGTGCCTCCATCTTTATTTGTAGTTATATGTACATGATGTGGACTGGGATGGACATGAATATGTTGTCTTAGTCTATGAAGTAGGGCTCTGTGATTAACTGAAATGAAATCACAATCTGTGGTTGTTATGGACATCTTGTCAGGGAAGCACTGTTCTATGTTCAGTAGTATTCTCCTCCAAAAGCCAGGTGGTGCTCTTGTGCAGAAACGGCAAATACCCACAAAGAAGAAACCCAGGAGATCTCCATAGCATTTTTACTGCGACGATTTTGATGCTTTCGTGATTCGACATGACTAATAATCACACATCTACAAAATCATCTCAGATTTATTTCAAACGCTCAACTGAAGTTATAAAGCGAGTTTGGTAAAAACATGTTATTATATGGGGTATTTTCACATGTTTTCACATGAAGGAGACAGCTATGCAAAGCTGCAAGCTGTCGTTATCACAGAATTATTATCTGCATTTAGTTATTTTCAGATTCAAAACAGGATTTTGAATAAATATCAGATGAAAATACTAAGAAATATACAATTAGGAATTGTCGTTAAATTTGAAATAAAATATGATGAGGTTACAAAAAAGTAAGAAATAATAATAACATGCATATTACATAAGAAGATTACTAAAACAATTACTGTTTTATTGGGATCTAACAAAAAATAAGTTGAAATTAATTTCACCCAATTATGTAAAAAGCTAAATCTAATTTTTTTAAAAGCACATAAGAGAATTTCAAAAAGTTACAAATAAATACTAATAATTTTACATTGATAATTTAGACAAGGGCCTCACAGTGGCGCAGTGGATAGCACGTTCGCCTCACAGCAAGAAGGTCGCTGGTTCGAGCCTCGGCTGGCTCAGTTGGCGTTTCTGTGTGGAGTTTGCATGTTCTCCCCGTGTTGGCGTGGGTTTCCTCCGGGTGCTCCGGTTTCCCCCACAAGTCCAAAGACATGCGCTATAGGTGAATCGGGTAAGCTAAATTGTCCGTAGTGTATGTGTGTGAATGGGTGTGTATGGATGTTTCCCAGAGATGGGTTGCAGCTGGAAGGGCATCCGCTGCGTAAAACATATGCTGGATAAGTTGGCGGTTCATTCCGCTGTGGCGACCCCAGATTAATAAAGGGACTAAGCCGAAATGAAAATGAATGAATGAATGAATGAATTTAGACAAAAAAATAACATTGTGCTGTAAAAGAAGTAACAAATATTATATATTAAATAACTATTTTACATGTGAACAGATACATAAATCAAATGTATATATTTTCAGATGCATGTCAAGTTGGTAAGCATTTTTAACAAATAACGTGATTAAGTAAGAATCTGCAAAAAAGTATGATTGTTGCTGTCTGGATGTTGTCTTTGTCTTGTATATAGGTCCATTCAGACTAATAGCAGATATTCTGGACTTCTTTGTCGCTTTCATTGCCCTGTTTTTTCAAATGACCCAGCGGTAAAGGTCAATAACATTTTATCAGTATCTTGTTTCGTGTCGTCCATAGATTCATATGTTTGTGAATGGGTAATTTTGGTTTCTGATTGATGCGCAAGAGATAAATGAGAGCTCAAAGTCCTGGAAATTTGACACACTTGGCCCTGAAATAGTGAAAGAAAGTTCGCTCAAGCAAGGTGGAATTATTTCAAATAAATATCAGCTTCTCGTATTGCTCTATCAACAAGACAAAGTCAGTAAGCCCCAGACTCTAGTGGAGTTCAGCTACTGGAGAATTTCTCTTAATGTTTTTTGTGCAGTAATATCCTTTTCTCAGCCCTGTATTTGACATTCAAACCGGCCCACCACCCTTTGCTTCTTTTTTTTTTCTTTTTTTCTTCAGTCTAAGTAAACTTTCCATCCATACAAACACAGTCTGGCTTTTGGTTTATAGCTCACAGGCTGACTTTTGTATTGCTCTTTGTATGCTGGAATTTATGATTTTTTTCTTTATGTATTATCAGTCATTGAATATTGACAGAACTATGTAGCCACAAGTCAAAGTCAAATTTTATGCAAGTAAAAGTGAAACCGGACTTTTTAGAGTTCGTACTTTGGCCTTAAGTTAATACTTTTTTCTTTTTTGAAATAGGCGCATTTTTACAATCCCCATAGAGTTAAGCAGTTAAGTTTGACCATTTTTTAATCCATTCAGCTGACCTCCAGGTCTGGCAGGAGCACTTTTAGCTTAGCTTAGCATAAATCATTGAATCAGATTAGACCATTAGCATCTCGCTCAAAAATTTCAAGAGTTTTGACAATTTTCCTATTTAAAGCTTGACCCTTCTGTAGTTACATCATGTGTTAAGACCAATGGAAAATTCAAAGTTGCTATTTTCTAGGCTGAAATGGCCAGAAACTATACTCTCATTCTGGCGTAATAATCAAGGAGCTTTGCTGCCATACCATGGCTGGAGAAGGGGCAAAGATATCACACAGCACCTGAAGATAGTTCCCAGCTGGGTAACTAGGTAACAGCCCTGCATAATAGCCCCTTTTCACATTTCCGGGTTTGTCAGTAGTAGAAGTTGTCATAGTTGAGTAAACTTATAGTGCAGTGAATGGAAGAGTACAACAAATAATTTTTTACAATCCAATTTGCTGAAATACTAAAAAAAAAACTCCACGATGGTGTTATCAAGACTTTCAGAAAAAGGGGAAAAATTGTGTAAGACGCAAGCCAGAGGAGAGAATAATGTCAAATTTACTCTCAGCCCCATAGACGCTGCATTACAAACACCTCGCATAAGCAGTAATTAGTTTTTTGTAATTTGACGCAAAGATGATTCAATACACTCATAAATGCATATAAATGTTCATACATTAAAAAAACTAAATATTAAAAACATTCAAGGATTTAAGATTATGATGACCATTAAACGCATCATAACAGTCTTGTGAAAAGGGTCCATATCATTGTGTGTGCTGCGACCATGGTACGCTTAACATATTTTAGTAACTTTCTTATTTCAGGCCTCTAGAATGCAACCTAATTTCTCAGTGGTGCGACTAAAACAAAATCATAGGTTGCACTGCAATTCAAGATAAATAAATAGAATAAATACATTTTAAGAAGTCTCCGTGACTGGTTCAACAGACACACAATAGGTAGGGTAGTAGGTTACATTTCTTGCAAAACTGTGATTTAAATAAAGAACTTTGTTGATCAGATTGTTAGTTAATCATTTACAAGTCAATATTGACTATATGATGGCAATAAAAAAAATTAAAAAAGTGAACGTGTAATAAATGCGTTAAATGCGATGCGGTCGAAAGCTTGTGTGCACCTTATTTTTGTGCGGGTCTACCTAAGAAGCCGCACCAGTGCAAAAAGTAAGTCTAGAGCTCTGTATTTGCTTTTGGAAATTACAAGGAATGCTTTACCAATAGATTGTAAATGTCTTTAGAGTAAAAGCTAGGACTAGATGCATGCGGTTGCAATTTATCATAAGTGACAATAAAAACCATATTTTTTTCATCTATTTATTTTTCTCCATATTTTAAATGTCATGTTTTTGTGTGTGTCTGTGATTTGTAGTGTCTCAGCTATTCTGGTAGGATTGGGTAGATCATTCTACCATAAGGAACTGTGATACATTTTATTTGTGCACAATAACCTAACAAAAGCATTTAAAACTACACCCAAAAAAGGACTTTTGCTGCTTGTTTAAACTACTTATTTAAAATGAGTTGAAACAAAACCATTCTTAAGGTTTTTTGGGACAACTGTTTTATATTTACCACTTAAATTTGTAAAAACTGTTATGTTCACCTAATTGATTTGTGTTGGTACAACATGAAAGAAATGTGTGGAACCCAGTATTTATATTTTTTTTACAGTGTAAAGGATTTTAAACTCTTTCCCTAAAACTTCCCTCAAGTTTTCCCTAAACTTCCCCAAAACTAGATTGTAGGAATTTTAGATTCGTCTCGTTTAGATTCGTCTCAACAAAATTGTTGTAAGATTGGTCACATCATGAGCCCATTAACATAATGGCGCTGTTCCATTTATCTCAGAAGCTATTTTTAAAGCTAAACACTACTAGTGCACTAGCGAACCTGTTTCCCATGCGGTGTTATAAATTTCTGTGGCTTCCAAGAGCATAAATCACACACTAGCATTAGCGTGGGGAGGTAGAGGGGGGCCGGGATGGATAGACCCGGGTGTATGCTAAGAGAAATCAGATAAAAGGAGGGGACGTTTCTTCTTGAAGTAGGATTCCAGACTCTCCTGTGAGGTTGTACGCTCAGCACATTGCTTCCAAATGAGTCAGACAGCCTTGCCAAAACTATAGCTCAGGGAGTGCTGTCGGCAGACAGACCGCCCTCAAAACTCTCACTTAAGGGGCGACAAGGTTGTATTTTCGCAACACTTATGATGGTGCTCCAAAAAAGCCCACAAAGAAAGTCAAGAACATGTCATTTTCATCTTCAGAGGTGGAGGAACAGAACATGATCGTTGTGGGTTCAGCCCGTATGAACCGACAACTGAAAAGAAGCCAGAATACAGCCGGTGTTGAAAGCTTAAAGGGATAGTTCACAGAGTTATTTTTGTTATTTAATTATTTAGCTGTTTTTCCAGTGCTGTATTCCCCTTTTTTTTTTAGATTGTTTTGAGCACAAAATGTTGAATCTTAAAAAAAACAAAAACATTCTGCTGCCCTTGTCTATGATGGGCAACCAGTAGGGGGGAAACGATTCACAAAATGCGAAAGAATACAGAGATACAATTTGGTATATTTTAAATACAGCAAAAAAAACTTTTATTAAAACTAAGATCATAAAGATGACCTTTTTTACTTTGAACAATGATGGAGCTGTACTTGAGCCATCTTCTGTCTTCTAAGCAGCATTAAAAATAAAAACAGCTCCTTATATAAAAAAAGAAGTTTAATATTGTTGAAGTAATAAGCACATACAAAAAAGAATTATATTTTCTGTTTCATTTTTTAGAAAGCCATGCCTATTCATTCGGTTTGTAATGTGTACCAAACCAAAAGTCTCATACTGAACAGTAGAAATACAATTACAAGCAACCAGCATCCACATTTTAACCCTTGTTTGAATGCATGAATGTTCCGTCAGTCACATTACATGTTCGTAAACTTTAGCAACCAGAACATTAGTTTCATTGTCTAGATTTTCAAAATTGAATTGGTTTGCGTGTAGTAAATCATGTCCTAGGTTGCTAAAGACACAAGGAATGCATAAAGGGTTCAAATCTGTTTCTGTCATACGCAGATGAACACAATTGAGCATTATATTAATTAACATCCTGACTCTTACCAGCTTTGTAATGGCAGTAATGGTGCCCGGGTTTTTGGAAGTTCCAACAATTCTAACATCCATCCATCATAACAGTAGGCCTTATTACTCCTGTTTAAGAATAATTTGTATTAAAAAAAAACAAAAAAACTGAATTATGGTTGTCAGATCAGATGACAAATACAAAAGCAACAAATACAAGAGATATATTTCATTTAAAGAACGTTTGTGTCATATTAATCTTGATTTCACATAACTTGAGTTCTAACAAAGTCTCAGGAATGCACAAAAGACCAACTGGCATGGTCAGTTAGCACACCCAAAAATAAACATGTCCTCTATTACTCACCCTCAATTGGTTCTGAAGCTTTATAGATTTGTTCTGTTGAACACAAAATAAGATATTTTGAAGAATGTTGAAAAAGCAGCCACTGACATCCATAGTAGAAAAGAAATCATACTATGGAAGTCAATAGTTGCTGCTTTCCAAAATCTCCTTTTGATATACAGGAGTACAAACAAATATATGTATTAGAACTCAACCTGTCAATTAAAGTTATAGGGTGTATTTGGTAATGAAAGGTGGTGAACCAATGTCAGGGTGAAGGTTAAAGCCGGCCTTCAGAAAACGGGCTACTCCCTCACAGGCCGTGGTCTGGACACAACCAAAAACAAGATTTATAAAATTTTCCGCCAGGGTTTTCTTATTCTCAAGTCCTCTGTCATTGGAAATGCACCAGCACGTATGTCCTTGAAACTGCAACCAGAGCAATTCAGATTTACTGTAAATGTATGAGCTAAATGTCCTCCAGAAATTAATTTCTTTGAGCCAACTTCTTCATACCAATGGGAAATCTATACTTAAAAAAAGTATAAAGGTTCTTTTATTATTTACTCCACTTCCTCAAACCTGTTAGAAACTCAAACCAAACACAAAACAAGATATTCCAAAGAATGTTGGAAAAATGCAGCCATTGACATCCATTGTACTTTTTTTATCCTACTATGGAGGTCAATGGCTGCTTTTTTCCAACATTCTTTGGAATATCTTGTTTTGTGTTCGCAAGAAGAATTTCATAGTATTTTAGATCCGTTTGGCTGTGAGTAAATTGTGGTAATTCATATTTTTTGGGGGAAACTATGGTCCAAGAATAGCTCTGTAGTTCCTCCAGTGATGTGAGGGGAAGTGTAAACCGTTTCAAGCAAAGATTGCCCTCAATTATCCCACATACTGTAACTGCAGCTTGATCCAAATAAAGCAACACTGTATTTTCCCTTTCCATTTATAGTGTTAGTGAAGGAGAGGGAAGATGCTCCAAAAAAGAATTTGTGAGTGAACAAGGTGGAGTCTATAGGAGTGGCGAGCTCATTTTTAACTGTGGAATGGGTAAAAGGACAACAAAAATGTCCTTTGTCTCTTAAGCAAACGCCAACTCTAATTGTCTACTCGCCTTTTTTAGTTTAGTCAACATTTTTGCAGTTCTGTTAAAATACTTCAATGACCATTCGTTTATTTTTATTCATACATTTATATTTTTTATTTATTTAAAAGCCAATGTGACCTGAATTTCTTCTTCGGAGCACAAAAGGCCACTGCTGTCTAGATGTATTTAGTGCCCTAAACTAAAAAAAAAAGAAAGAAAAGACTTTTGCTGCTTGTTCAAACTATTTATTTAAAATGAGTTGAAACAACACAATTCTTCAGGGTGTTTTTGGGACAACTTCATTCTCATGTTCAATCTGCTTAAATTTGTACTTGTACTAACTTAATTGGTTTGTGTTGGGACAACATGAAGGATTTGTGTGGAACCCAGCATTTCTTACAGTGTATGATTTACACAATTCAAATAATGCAGACAGAATCATGGAATCCAGTCATAAAAATGGAATATGAGGTGTAACACGGAATGCTAAGGAATTTGGGATGGTTTGGTTGACTAAATCAAATGAAATATTTATTTAAATTCCATCACATTTAATACTATATTGTAAATTCCTTTTTTTGTTGATTCTGCAGTTCTGTCTGCACGTTTCTTAGTTTTGGGAATGTTAGGCCAGGCATTTTAAAAATTGGCTTGCATTTTAAAAACTTTGAGTGAATTTTGTATTGACTTAGATCTATATTGCTCGTTCTCACTTAGCATAAAGAAGGAAAAAAAGTCAGTAACCTCGTAAAAAAAGAGCTCATTCCGAAACGAGGACCCTTAATGTTAAACAGGAAATTTCACTTCCTGTACCTTCAAATGGAAGTAATTTGTTTCAGGGAATGGTTGAAGGTTGACGGCTGGAGGCTGGAGGCAGTCGAGACGAGGTTCATTTTTCAGCAGTGCAGCCTCAGTTTTTGCAGTGCGCTGGGTGTCAAATATGACTTTCTTCCAGCACATCTCACCCTCTCACTTCTAAGTGCCACTTCTGTCCCTGCAGTCCTGTTTCTTTGTGTAATTAAAATGTCCGCCAAGCTCACACCTGCCAACCGAAGCTTTGAACTCCAGCCCTTTGAAGCTCTTCCACGCTGACCACTTTTAATGTACCTTACACACTGACTTAATTTCTTGGACACAGAGTCTGGAAAATACATCATGAGCAATGCTGATGGATTTCACTGGCGGCTGGCAGAATATACTGCTCGGCCTTTATAAATGTAAAGTTGACAGATTTTAGACTCGCTTCTCCAGGTTTCTAGGTGTTTTAATTGTGTTTGTCATAAATCAATGACAGCTTGAAATAAAAATAAAAAAAACTACTCCTCTGGGTGAGATTTTCCATTTTTCCTTTGACCATAAAAATGTGTGCATAACAAAAGCCTTTTTTTTTTGCAGTCTTGCCCATCTTTTTTGTTTCCTATAACGTGTCTCAGGAGTTGAATAGTCTGGAGAGGTAAAAGGAAAAGTGTTTTATTAGTCATTTATTTTGGTGTGTTTGGAGGGCTTGCAGCTGGCGAACACACAGAAAGGGCCATCCAAGCTCAGCTCCAGATGCGAAAAGTGTCAGATTCTCAATGGAGTGCTAAAATATCAGGCATTGTTGGGGTCTCCCTCAACAGAATTGTCTGTATGGCCTGAGGGAAAGTTCTTTTTTTCTTGCATTGTTCATGAAAAATAGGGTAGTCAAAAGTAAACTGTTTTCAGTAAGCAGACATTTTGAACTAGTTAGCTGGTGAATAATCTAAGATCATGAACTATTCAACTTTTTTTTTTCCCATCAGGATCCATTTAGTTTCTAAATAATGATCTAGTTTTGAGTCTGAATGTCTTTAATACATTACCTCAGTATGCATGGATTCATAAATATTCTCATTAATCCTGTTCTTACTTAAAGCTTAACAGCTTTACCTGCTTCACTTTCACTCAGGCCACTCGTATGTTTCATTTGAGAAGTATCTAGATCTTTGTTTTTGTTCTAGTTTGGGAAGCAATTGAAAAACACCTGAAACATGATGATGGAACGTGTTTTAAATGTTTCATATACATCTATTGTACATTAAAAATATATAGGCTATAAAACCTTTTTTTTTTTTTTTTTTTAGAATCACTGAAAAGTGTTTCCTCATCTCGGTTCATTTCACAAAGTACTGTTATAATCAGTCAGTGAAGCTCTCTTATAGGGGCTTTTACTAGGGAAGTTCAATTGCAAATGTGATTTGAGCAACGATGTGATTGTCAGGGAAGCACAGTGCTGTGATTATCAGTAAATCTCGAAGAAGGATTTGTTTCAAACCCTCGACTGAAGTTATGTAGTGAGTTTGGAGTAAAAGCATGTTATTATACATGTGGTATTTTCATGTGCAGCATTTAGTAAAATAAGTATCTTGATTATAATTATTGTCTATTTTAAATACGTTTTTTGTGTCACCTTTTAATGCACCTTTAGTTTTCTTGTGACAAATGCTTGTGATAAGAAGGTTAATTGGTGTACATAACTGCATGCGTTTTCAGCAGTGAGTAGATTCTGACTAATTTGAACACCTCTGATTAGTGATTTGCTTTTGCAATGTTGAGCAACGTAGCCAATAACAGTTTTCTGAAAGCAAAGTTTAAAGAGAAACCTTTGAGACTCTCCAGAGCACCAATACAGTTCTGTTTTGCCAACCTATTAATATTTCAGCTTCAGCTGAATGTGCTTCGGCATGTCTAACACTACCTGTAAACCAGGCTCAACATCAAACATCTTAATATATATTAATATATATATATATACTTTTTTGTTAGGCATTAGAAAGTGGACTATAATATTGTAGGTGCTCTAAAGAAGTGTTTCCCAACCCTGTTCCTAAAGGCACACCAACAGCACACATTTTCAACCACTTCCTTAACAAACACACCTGAATCAACTCATCAGAACATTAGAAGAGACTCCAAAACCTGATGTTAATGGGTCAGATAAGGGAGACATCTAAAATATGTACTGTTGGTGTGTCTCCAGGAACAGGGTTGGGAAACACTGTTCTAAAGTAACATTTATTAGTAGTTGAATGATATTGTTTCCAGTGGGCAGCTTATGTGCATAATACTCTCAGTCAATGTGCTTGTGTATCTTTAAGATTGCCCATGTAGAATAATATTTAAGAGTAAGCCACATTTGAGAGTCTTGAGTCCTGAGTTTGATTTAATGGTTTCACTGAGTTTGAACTATTTATTAGTTCGAGCTGTGACACATTTTGACCTGGATTTTTAACCTAAATATAATTTTTAATCATTGTTTAAACTTTCATAATTGAGGATTCAGTAATATCCAGCTTAAAAGTAATGGTTGTTTTTTGGGCAGGTTTTAATCACTGTCCATTCTGAGGTGTGAAGTGTGTGTATTGTCTCTGTCCAGACACAGTGTATGGAAATACAGTGTCATGTCAAACACCATTATTCTTTGTTTTTGGACTACAAAGACCCTTTTATTTGTTGTTAAGTGACTCTTAAGTGACTCTATTACTCTTTGTGTCATGACAATACAAAGCTTTATAGTGTCTCATATTCAAACTATGATTACTTGTTTTGGATTACAAGAATGTACAATTCTGTCTGTGCCGATAGCCTCATGGGCACTGCGCCGACATAGTCTATAGTTTGGATCTTTCCCAATTCCCCCCCCCCCTTCTCCATCTTCACTTCCTGTCTACATAAAAAACAATTCAACGTTACTATCAAAATAAAGGCAAAAAATGCAGAATAATAAATCTATATATACCTTTAGATAAAATAACCATGTTTACGCAACACTGTTTTTAACAAAAAACAGAAAACCTTTCAAGCTTTTTGCATGACAACAGCATTTTGTTTACCTGAAAGCTGTACCGTTACCATACTATCTCACACTGAAGTTTAAAAATGCAATTTTGTCACAACAGTGAGGTCATAAGCGTGTGTATTATGAGTGCAATGTGCAAGTATTTGACAACCAAAACAACTATTGTTATTTTGTTCATCAGTTCGAGCTAGAGCCTTTATGAAATTCTGAAACATGGTACTAATGTTTTCTTTAACAACGACAAAAACAAAAGAAAACTAAATACATTTGGCAATACATTTGATGTTTTAAGCTCCAAAACGCGCAAAAACAAAATGTGTGTGAAAAGCATGTTTGTTGTGTTGGGTGTAAAATAAAGCATTTGCGATATGTTGATCAAGGGCTTTTCTCTTTTTGAGAGATGCAAAGCAAAAGGATCATTTGTAAACGCCATTTGAAAAAAGAATATGTACATTTGTGTGTGTGTGTGGGAAGCAAAATAAAGGAAATGTTTTTTTGTTATGTACAAATTAGAAAAATATATATGTGTAAATGTCTTACTATTTGCGTTCTGTGTACGGTGCAAGAAAACTTATTCAAATGAATGGTGCTCTATAAACATTTATTAGTTTTTAGACTACATTAGTGTAAACTCAATATTAGTGGGCTAAATACCTTGTCAAAAAAAACAACAACTTTTTAATGTGGAAAAACAACATAATGAGTCCAGAGTTAAATACATATCAGACTCCTCCATCTGTCCCACTGATGTTCTAGTACATTGTAACACCACAATGGTATAAACAGCACTTGAGCAGTTCTGGATTTGTGTGGGAGCATCCACATTTAGACAAACACAGTCAACCAGACGATCCACAATCATATTTAACATTCTTGACTCGCATCTACTAAAAGAAACAAGGTCTTTCACACTCACAGACTACCACAAATAGCAACATGGATGAAAAAACGATGCATAGATTCATAAAGCACTGTTCTGTTCATAAAGATATGCAAACCAACAATGTGCTATTATCTGCTTAAGTTGTAATTGTATGAAGTATTGTTGCTGAGTCTCTATACATTTGAATTGATAACACGATCACAGTTACTTGTGACCACAGTGTATAATTTCACATACACTGTTAACAGTTTCCTGTAGAATCTACAGTAACTTACTGGATGCAGTTCGCCAGTAACTTACTGTAAATGAAGTACAGCATAAATACTGTGTTTACATTTACAGCACTATTTATTGTATGTGTATCTTTGCCTTAAAATATACAGTCATTTTCACAATGCAAGTTTAAAATACAGTATCATACTGCATAACTGTCCTACAGTAAAATACAGTTCATATTACAGAGCAAATACTGTGTAATTGACCAAAATCATTAACGGTGTATTAAAGCAAATAATTTAGAAGATCATTGCGTAAATACACAGAATAACCCTATTCTTTTGTGAAAATGTATCATAAATTGAAGTTGAAGAAACTTAATTTGTTAAGGTCTAACAAGCTGAAATCATCTAAAGATTTAAAAATTCCGCAACTAGAACACGTGTATTCACATAAAAACAAAGACATAGTTTGATGATGCCATGACTGAGTGTGGAATCATGGGAGTTGTAGTCTTTATTACATCCTATGGGACTCCTGCAGAAATCGTGTTCATTGAGCTAAAATGTTGTGAGATTTAATAATACTAGGTAAAATTGCTTATTTTTCTGGATTTAAACATTTGGGATAATGCAAGTACATTCATTCATTCACTTTCTTTGGCTTAGTCCCTTATTTATCAGGGGTCGCCACAGCTAAATGAACCGCCAACTATTTTGGCATATGTTTTATGCAGTGGATGCCCTTCCAGCCGCAACCCAGTACTGTGAATATACCATACACTCTCGCATTCAGACACGTACAATACGGGCAATTTAGTTTACCCAATTAACCTATAGTGCATGTCTTTGGACTGTGGGGGAAACTGGAGCACCCAGATGAAACCCACAACAACATGAGGAGAACATGCGAACTCCACACAGAAATGCCAACTGGCCCAGCACGGGACTCGAACCAGCGACCTTCTTGCTGTGAACGGTGCTAACCACTGAGCCATCGTGCCGCCCATGCAAGTACATATGTCTGCAAAATATAGAATGATTTTTACAGTTTATAGTCTCTGGAATTGTTGCGTGCTAAACAACATCTTATGTTTGGCATGGATATAAGTGTTACAAGGACTGTTTGTTGTTTGCTTTTGGGATCTGATCGAGTGGTTGGACCCGGAAACAATTGCTAGTTTTGCTCATCAGTTGCTGTGGCTTTGGATCATGTGATTTTTATTTTTATTTTTATTTTTTTTAGGCCATTTCCGAAAATCCCAAGGACATTTTCCATTCATTAGAGGATCATGCTGTGGCTGATTCACACATGTGCATCTCCAGCCACATCAGTCTACCAAGCAAGGCATTGTAGGAAGGCTGTCTGGGCTGTGTGTGTGGTGTGTGTGTGTGTGTTTATGGTGTGGCTCACAACGTGTTTTAGGTTAAAAGTGTGTGGTCAGGTGACTTCCTCATAGTTGTGGGATACATGCGTTTCCGTGTGACTCTATAAAAAGAGGTACTATAAATACTAGCTGCTACCATGGCGGAATTTCAGACAGCGTTCTGTGAGTTATTAAAACAAGCTTATATGAAAATGGTGGTTGTGTGTCATGAAACCATCTGTCATGAATGTCGAACTGCTTCTGTGTGAATTTTATTTCATTTATTTGTTTGCTATTTAATAGCTTTGACAGTCACGACAAGATTTTAGACAAAATATGTACTGTTAATGTATATACTGTATTATGCATTTTATTTTCATTGTTATATTTGAATTCTATGTTAAATTAATATAGAATATATAATTATATATTGGAGTTTGCATGTTCTCCCTGTGTTGGCGTGGGTTTCCTCCGGGTGCTCCGGTTTCCCCCACAAGTCCAAAGACATGCGGTA
>CAIGQW010031024.1:6777050-6803823 GCA_903798125.1 Danio choprae
ATAAAGTTAGCAGACTAGTTTAATTTTGCTAGCAGACAGGTTTAGTTTTTGCCTAGCAGAATAGTTTAGATTTTAACTGAAGTTAACAGACTAGTTTAGTTTTTAGTTAATATACCATATTTTTCAGGTTTACATATAACAACAGCACTGGCCTTTTATTTGTTCAGTTTATTAAATAAATATGTTATGTCTAATAAAAAAAATCTTGAAGACTAAAAATCACCTTTGAAGATTTTCATATTGTAATTCATATTGTAATCTAAACTTGTGCCTCTCCTGAAATGGACTATTAAATGTATTGAATTCATATTCATTCAAATTTAATGGGAAAAAACTAACTTGCTACTATTGTATGCATTTGACCAAAATATTGGTATCTGTGGAATTGGCAGATATTTTTTAGTTGAAATTGGTATCATATTGGCCAATAAAAAAATAAAAATCACATTGGTGCATCTGTAATGAACAGCAGAAGGTATGCTTAAGGATATAAAAGGACTTAATGAAATCAATAAGTGTTTCGACCATGAATAATACTGCTTGTAAGATGTTTTCATTATTGAATGTATGTTTGAATAAATCTGTCTTAACCATCTTTGTACATAGTAAAATTAGATTAATTTGGTTAACTAGGTGCCTCACGGTGGCGCAGTGGGTAGCACGATCGCCTCACAGCAAGAAGGTCGCTGGTTCGAGCCTCGGCTGGGTCAGTTGCCATTTCTCTGTGAAGTTTGCATGTTCTCTCTGTGTTGGCGTGGGTTTCCTCCGGGTGCTCCGGTTTCCCCCACAAGTCCAAAGACATGCGCTATAGGTGAATTGGGTAAGCTAAATTGTCCGTAGTGTATGTGTGTGAATGAGTGTGTGTGTGGATGTTTCCCAGTGATGGGTTGCAGCTGAAAGGACATCCGCTGCGTAAAACATATCCTGGCTAAGTTGGCGGTTCATTCCGCTGTGGTGACCCCAGATTAATAAAAGGACTAAGCCGAAATGAAAATGAATGAATGAATGGTAAACTAGGCCTACACCTTTTCCGTAGTTTCTCCAAAACTGATTCAAATTGACCAAAACAATGAAAAAATATGATTAAAAACAATTATTATTCTATATTATTAAATAAAAGTAATTTCAGTTAGATGCATTTGTCTTTTCGGGTTTTCTCAAATGCAGAATTTTCATAGTGCATAAGTTCATCAAAACGCAAATACCAACACTGCATCCAAGATATTCCGTACAGCTTCCTATAAGATAATGCCTTTGTGAGCATATTAAGCTGTATTCCCTGACCCAGAGCAAAACACACCAGAGATTTGATTTAGGTCACTCACTGGATCTTATTGCCCCCTGAAGCATGTCATCTTTATAGCGAAGCAATGTTTCATGTGTCTTCCAGATCAAAGATCAAAAAATTAATGTCGGACTTACTATCTTAGGAATCAAGACAGATGGAGAATCTAAACAAAAAGTGATTTACATAGGAAATGGGTCTTGGTTTTAAACCACTAGCCGTGGGATTTCATTGTGTGCGCTGTAAAACAATGCAAAGCGATTTAAAGTAATAAAAAAGGAGGAGAGTAAAAAAAACTGCTTTACATCACAAAAGGAATTGAAATTTGAATTCAAATGTCTCCACCGCGCGCACCGAAAGGGTTAAATGGTTTTCTTGGTCGCTCTGAGCGCATGACTGACGTTTGGGGTTCTATAATCGTGACGCGCACCAATCAGCGTTCGGTCAGCATGCCCCACGTGGGGCGCTCTCGGCTCCGATTGGATCCCTCAGCCAGTGTTGATTGTGGCTGGGTCAAACCCCACGTGGAGATTTCATTCAATCATTGTACAGTTAGCTGCACCCTTATTTTTCAATCGAAGTCCTGTGCATAAAATTAGACAACGTGAGAGGAACGTGTGAATAGCCGACAGAGACGAGCTGCTATATTTAAACCACATCACAAAATACGGCTTTTATATATTTAGTGGCCTTGTTTTAAAGTGATCATCACTATAATATATTACCTAAAAGGCTTCTCAGGCATTTTGGACTGTTTTGCATATGACGTCATTGTCATCATGTTTGTGTTTGTGTTTGTGAAATACTGTGGGCCTACTAACTTACAGTAGGCTATATAGCTACTTGTAAACACGTGATTAACTTGCATTGATATTCTCAGATAAAGGCGTGTTTATATTTAATTTCTATTTGTAAAAGCTTTAAATCTAAAGCTTAAAAAAAGTTTAGTAACCTTTTCTTCAAAACGAGCATTTAAGAAAACAGTTTTATTATATATGTTTAATATTTGAAATGCTTTATCTGCCAAATCAAGTTCAGTAAGATGCAGGTAGCCATTTTGTTGTCATGTGACAAAAAACATGTATGTGAAAGCTAAATAAGTCATTTTCATATTTCAAACTGAGAATTTTTTTTATATTCTCAATATATTTCGTGTGGTTTACTGGATAGTTTGCATAATGTTTTTGCCATTTTTACAGTCGTCATATCAGAATATTTACATGAAATAAAATGTATGCAAAAATGTCTAATAACCTATTTTTCTACTATTTCTCCTTTCAAACACCAGTATTTGCTATTGCCCCACATAGGTCAACACAGACATGCGTTTTAGGGGTCCCTACTTCCACCGCAGCCTAAAATGTGTGTAACTTGAGAATTTAACTCTTTGCTTCTGGTTACCACAAGCCAAGCCCCTTCTCTCTTTTTTTGCACGGGAGGGGGGCATGCGTTTCTCTTGAAGAAAACAACTCGCATGTCCCATTGAAAAACAGCTGAGGATCCGAAAGGAAGGAGCGGATGAGGAGAGAGAGAGAAAGAGAGAGAGAGAGAGAGAGAGAGAGAGAGAGAAAAGCAGACAAAAGAAGCTGCGGCTGCGTTGAGTGTCGCGTCTTGGGAGCACGATAGCTGGCCATCCACTTGGTTTCTTTATTATTTTCATTAGTAAAGCACATCAAGGGCGGGGGAAGCTCTGAAGGCCGAGCGCGTGCATTCTGATATTTCGAGGTGCGTCGTATTGAGGGACTCGATACCGGACTGGGCGCATCTTGTATCGCGCGATAAAGCAGAACAAAGGGAGTCTTGAGCGAGGAATGCGCGAGCCGAGCCTGGCGCCGCCGAAACAGGGCCAAATGTTCTTGTGAGACCTACAGAAAGGCGCAAAGTCTCCCGAAACATCATTTAACACAGCATCGAAACAGAAGATTCTCAAACCGTAACAAACCGCGCTATTCACCATGTTTCCCCAGAATCGACCTCCGGTAAGTTGCCTCACTACTCAGTAAAATGACCGTCTGCTTGGTGCGCAATGCGCTTTAGTGCTTATCATATATAAAACAAACTGTGTTTTTACCCTTTGTCTCATCATTTGGGGTAAACGTTCACGTGAATTGCGATTTGAGCAATAACGATTGGATCTAACCGATAGACCGTAAAATGTGCTTTTAAATTAGCTTGATTTCTGTCCCTAACATTTAAGGTAAACAATGCAATAAATGAATCGAATCGTTGTGTTGGATATCACTTTCCCATTATGGTATTGTTGTACCCACGTCATATTGTAGGCAGATCTTAGTACTGTTGTACTTGGTGATGAATTTTAGCTACTACAAGTTTTAGTAGAGCTTTTCATACGTTTTAATTTTCAGATTGTAGTACTACATGTACATCCACAATGACCACAGGCTCTTTTAGATTTGTTATTTTTGCATATGTTTTTCTTAAAGGCATACAACATCTCCCAAAGAAGCTTGGGACTTCTTAAATTTGAACAATCAAGATGCTTGGCTGATTCATAGATGCATTAGATCTCTCTTGTCTCAAAAGTTTTGTCAGAATATATAGTGTATGTTAAATAAGTGTTAGCTTGATTTCTGTACTCAATGTTTATATCATATGTATGTGGTGTTATTTCGGCAACTATAGACTCTAGTTATCATATTGACATTATTGACGGTTAAAAATAAGAACATATTTGTTGACCACTATTTAATGAATTATTCATTTATCATTGAACACGCCTGACTGATTGAATCAAACTAAGTGTTAAAATCCTTGCTGAGATTTCCCTACAGTGACCGTACACCCCTCCCCCAGCACCCCTAACCTTCCCCAAGAATGCTTTGACATTCATTTCCTAAGGGATGGAAATTAGATTCCACTGGGGTGTGCAATTTCGTGATCTGAAGGAGATGCACACTACATAGGTGCAGTATTTAGGTTTTCCACCCCTTTTAGTTGTTGCTCTGTGATGACTAGGATGCTTGGTTCTTTTCTTATTTCTCCTTAGAATGAGCGATTGGTCCAACCTGTTTTTCCAGGGCATTCCGCTTTTTCTGAATACGGCCTCTTTCCACTCACCTTGAACAACCTGAGACATGAAGAGGTGGTTGGCATGTTTTGACTTTTTTTTTTTTTTTTTATAAGTGATCTTCTTCGGTCCAGATCATAACTTTGTTTTTTAGACCCAATCTATTAATATCCATATACAGAATAAAATCTGAAGTCGATTAAGAGCATATATGTCTAGATGAAATTGGAAAAAGACCGCATTAAATAAAAAAGTTGAAAAACAGAACCAAGCCACACATTCCTCAACGAGTAAACAAGGTTAATATATCAGGAAATTGTCACCTTGTTTAAAAGTTGCAATTTAATTCAAAACCATTTGTTTGATGTTGGCAAAAATCTAATTTCTCCTATTTAACATGGCGGCAATTTTCATGCTAATTATTCAGTCCATCAGTTTTTATAAGTGTTTTTATTATTATAAGGTGAGTAAGTGGTTGCTGTGCACCGTTTAACTTAAGGCTAATAGGGAGAGTCATACCTAAAAATCATAAGGGCTTTTGTATTCAGGTAAAATAGAAAAAGAATGTTTGCACCTGTATTGCAGACTACAGCCTGGATCGTATGCCTATGAGACTGGACTGCATCACTACTTCTTATTATTAAATTGTGTATAACTGGACTACGAAGTGGAAAACCTTAATTGCCAGTTTGAAATAATGGGCAGTTCCTACAGCTTGCCTGCTGACACCTGCTGATTGGTCCTAATTCTGGCTTCTGGAGGGATCCGCTCCAGCTAAGATATCAACAAACTGTGGAGCACCAATATCCTTCCTGACACTCTTGCTCTTTTCCTCCAGCCTTCTGTTTCCAGAGGAATCCGAGTAAAATCAAGGCATGGCCCGTTCTGGCCATGGCACATGCCTTGGCACCCTCAGCCATGAATTGAAGCATTCTGGACAAGCTTTGCAAAAGTCATTGGAAGAAAGTGCGGAATTCCTTGAAACTGAAAGAACAAACAGGCTGCGGGTTACCTCATAAAGGAAGCACCTAGAGCAATTACCACAGCTGACAAGCCAACGTCGCGGCACCGCTAATGTATCCTGACAGCGGGGAAATTTGAATAACGAGCTTGCGGAGAGGGTAGAGAAAAGATGTGTGATGTTAATGAAACAGGTGCCTGGCACCATACTACACCCCACATCCCCTCCCCCCTCTAAGTAAGGGATTACTGGGGCATTCCTTAAAGCTCCATGCTGCCGAAGAGTATGGAATCAATGAAACAAGGCCGCACCTAGGTCAGATTCCCTGGGTGGTTCTTTTAAATGCAAATGGATGCTAGTTGTTGACACTGTAGTCGAAAGATTTCATGTGCAATGCCTGAACTTCAAATGTTGCAGCAGAATGCATGGCCTGGTTCCTTGAATTTGTGTACACCTAAGGAGTTTTTTCATATCGACATCATATAGTTCAGAGATACAGAAAGTCCTTTCAGTTATTTTTAGCCTCCGTCTCATTTCTCTTGGTGTAGATGTTTGTGTGAATTCTTAACTTTTTAAGCAAAAGCATGATATAATTAGCAGACTCGCTGGTTCTCAAAGACTTCACTTGGTGACTACCGAGAAAAGACACATTAAGAGAAAATACAGCTGTTTTTAAAGCACAGTTATAATTTACACAATGATCTCAGCAACAACTTAAAAACTTTGGCAAATTCTAAACTGGGCTGTGTAGCTTTTCTCTGGGAATGGAAACGTCAAAGCTGTGGTCAGATCTTTTCAAGTGATTTGTGTGTGAAAAGAGAAACAGCTTTATCAAAGGTTAGGCCACTGCGTTGACAGGTTTTGGGATGTCGGTCATCATGGCTGGCCACAGCATTTCACAGACTATGTAGCAATTCTCGGATGTAAGCCATGTGGGAGTCTTGTAGGTCCCTCAGCCAGACCTCTGACAGAAAGAAAGAAGCTGTGGTTTGGATAGCTCAGTGGACATATAAGCAGTTATCTCAGTGTGTATGGTTTTTGGAGTGTTTAGCAGTGTCTTCTTCATTTTGTGTCTGAATAAGTGGGTGGGCAGGGGATTTGGGAGATCATTGTGGTTTGATGCAACACAACATGTAATTAGAGTGAAAGAAATGAAAACATTGCATGCACACACACTTTCCAAGAGTCATTGTAAGTGTGGTAAAGAAATGTACTTGGACATGACAATAATGTATATACTGGGCTTTTCATAGTATCTAGACAGCTCAAGCTATAATTTTCAACAGACTCCAACTTTATCCTGAGCTGTTTCTTACTAAAGGTCATGCGAGAACATCTTAGTAGTTCTTTTATATTTAAAATCCAAAAAGATTTTAGTATCAGTTTGAAAACATTACTGCCTTTTTCTTGTGTGACCTGTCAGCATGGCATTATCAGAGATTTAAACGGTTCAGTCAACTTGAGTGTGCAAAGTTTTGCCATGATACAGATTACTGTGACCGTGACTCTTGCTAAGACGAGTGGCCCACAGTACTGATTATGCCAGGTTAAAACCTAGTTGTGAAACTGTCGAGGTCAAGTGAACCATTTATTGTGAAAATCATCAAAGAAAGTTGCACAGGATTTACAGCCGATTTATTCTGGGAAGTGGGTTATAAGAATCTAAATGGCTGCTGTATTGAGACTGGACACAGAAAGAACCACAATAAGCGCCTCTAAGGTGATGACACTGTGGTTTCGGAAAGCTGAATGTCTAATTAATGAACATTCAGTCTCCAAGAAGCTCCATGCCACTGGCCCTTTGGTCTCAGTCTTTTAGTAAAGGCCCACTCTCTTTGTCAATTCTTTTTTTCATTTTTTTCCGGAAGTCTCTTTGCACCTGTACGCAAAATTCAATAAAAAGAGGTGAATATCAGAGTGAGAGGCTGGGTGGGGTAGAGAGAGAGAGGAGATAAAGAGGAAGAAGGGAATAGAGCCAAGTGTCATTCCCCCCTTTTCCCGCCTCCCCCCGTCAAATGGCCTTCCTCCTCTTGTTCTCCAGACTCTTTTCTTTGGCCTGTGAGAAGTAATTGTAGTGTGTGTGTGCTCCCTGCTAGGCTGGAGCTGTGAGAGCCTGGGGATCTGGACAGCAGATTGAAATGCAGGGCTGGAGAGAGGAGCTCGTTAGAGACTCTAACAATGCGCTGTGTCTCCCATGAGCCACAGGCCGAGAGGCTCCATTCTCCCTGTGTAGTTTGGTCCAACCCCCCCTCAAACATCTCCCCCCTAGTACTCCAAGCCTCCTGCCCGACACAGGGTGACCCCTTTTACCCGCAGACACCCTACACGCCCACCCCCCATTGGATATTTGCAGCTACATCTGTCCCCATCCTTCCAAGACGAGCTTTAAGCTTAAACTGTCTATGTACTGTTTTCATTCTTTTAGTAATTCCTGGTTAGGTTAAAGCCTTTCCAATGTTAATGCAGGTCACACATGCTCATAACACCCTGTGACACTTTTGCCAACAGTTAGTCTCTCAAGTGTTTGACAATAAATGTGACCACCGTCAAAACCAAATGCTCCATGCTAATTGAAGTAATGGGGCTTTATGCACTTTCACATTTGATCAATCATGTCCCTTTTGGAGGTTTTACCCTCTTTGGCTCATTAGAAAAAGAGCTTCTCGTGAGAAGTGCAAGGACCCCTGTGAGGTGCAGTCACGAGCTTGAGGACCTTCATCAGCAGAGGTGCTTGGAGACAGATAGATGGATGGACAGGTCCTACTGTACAGCACATAGGCTTTTGTCTGCCTGTCTGTCTGCATTACCCTGAGGCCAAGCTCTTAATTGCTGGAGTTGCCGGAATTCGGTTTGCTTGGTGGGGTCCCACCATGATGGGATCCTCTTTCTTGCACTCTCTTCTAATCCATGGTTCATTTTAAACATAATGTCTTAATTCTAGCACAGAGCGTGGTCCCCACCCCAATCCCCCATCCTTACCATACCCACAGCTACTGTGATATAGACATGCATCTGTCTGTAATGCTTTATCCCTTTACAATGGGCCTATGTCATGGAACTACCCCAACCCCCATCCTCTCTCATTCTTTCGTTGCTTTCTCTCTCATTCTGGAGAGCTTGTCTTTCATCAGTGTCCTTCATGTCTGCCTTGTGCATAACACTCTATCTTGGTCACAGGCCTCTGTGCAATGGATTTTTCATTAAGTTCATGTTGAATGGTTAGAATCAGTTCTCTAAATCGTCAGATTTTTGAAGATGGTATAATATCACAGTTTTAAGCAGTTTCATTATAAGTATAAATTCTTTGTGTTAGGGCCTCACGGTGGCGCAGTGGATAGCACGTTCGCCTCACAGCAAGAAGGTCGCTGGTTCGAGCCTCGGCTGGGTCAGTTGGCGTTTCTGTGTGGAGTTTGCATGTTCTCCCCGTGTTGGCGTGGGTTTCCTCTGGGTGCTCCGGTTTCCCCCACAAGTCCAAAGACATGCGGTATAGGTGAATTGGGTAGGCTAAATTGTCCGTAGTGTATGAGTGTGAATGGGTGTGTGGATGTTTCCCAGAGATGGGTTGCAGCTGGAAGGGCATCCGCTGCGTAAAACATATGCTGGATAAGTTGGCGGTTCATTCCGCTGTGGCGACCCCAGATTAATAAAGGGACTAAGCCGAAATGAAAATGAATGAATGAATGAATTCTTTGTGTTTGCGCACACTTGGAAAATAAAGCTTAATTTGAAACAATTGTTTCAGAATTTGCATCTGATTCCGAAACTGATTGGTACTTGACCTATGCATTAGAACCAGCAGCCTTTTACAGGAATTTTCTTGCCAGGAATTGGCTTTGTGTGTTCTCTTTAAGAACAGCACCCATTCTGTTTAAAAACATTTCAAATGCTAACCTTCCTATTTCTTTCTACTCTAGGCTCCATTGCAACCTCCACCAGGCTCTTCAGCTTCAGCTGCAGCAGCAGCAGCAGCTGCGGCCGCTGCAGCATCGGGGTCGACACAACCTCTGAAACTCACTTACCCTGAGACCCTAGACCGCATAAAGGAGGAGTTTCAATTTCTGCAGACACAGTATCACAGGTACAATACCCTTGCTAATACTTGCACTTGCTAAGCTCTAAGATGACCGGTGTCAATATTATTGGATAACATTTTTTTTCCCAAGCCTGTAATTTAGTCATCCCATGGGAGCATATATTTTGCTGAATTCCTGATGCAATGTAATTGTAGGAACAAGGCTACACAGAAAGATTGCAATGTGAGTGTGTAGGCTGATCAGGTTGCTTTTTGGGGCTTGTTTATGTTTATGTTATGTTTACCCAAAAATGTTTACCTGCCCTAACCAGCTTGATTAAAATGACATACTTCAGACTTCCCCCTACAAGAGCTGTATTGGACACTCCTGTTAAACATGAGCTACTCTTTGGCTTGGACCAGCCAGTCAATGTGTAAATTGGCTACCAAAAAATTTAGTTTTATCTGAAATTTCTAACAAATAGGACATAGAAGCTCAAGCTTTAGAAAGGGGAATGCCTGTGACTTTCTCATAACACACATGCGCACCTTTGATTTTGTGGGGTTGTGTTTGATGTGGGGTTGTGTTTGACTCTGAGACTCAGGAATGTGGCCAGACCAGGCATGACCCGTGTGGCATTTCTGGTAGGTGCTGGCATTCTCTTCTGCATGGTAGTCCTTGCCCCCTCTGCACATTTGCACACCCCTCCTTATTATTGGCAAGCCTTCACACGGCTATAGCTTTGATTCCCCATGCCAGAATTGGCAAATCCACCCAGTCCCCACATTCCTATTGTTAGGTCTCTTCTGTTCCTCTCTTCAGAGTTAAATAAGCTCAAAAATCCTCTGTACAAACAGTATTCAGCTATTTGGAGGGCTGCTGGTTTTACATGTATATTTGCCTGTAACTGTATTTGAACAAAAACTTTGCCAGAAACCAACAGCTAAGCAGTCATTTTGCACACCTTTCTAAATAAATGTAATGCATGATGCTGCTCTCATTTGGCTCTGTATCAGTCCCCAATCATATTTAAGGGTTGTTCATTTGCTCTTGCTTCAGTGATAGTTAGTGCTCAAATATGGAAGGAATCTGACTCGAGTCTGAAGCAGAGAGCCAAACGCCTGTACATTTATTATTAAATTGAAGCACGAGACATATCTTGTTTACATTTGTTTGATGGTAAGAGTGAAGCATGGAGCGAAACATAAAGAATGAAAGATGGGTATGTAATTATATTAGGTATGTAATTGATGCTTTTGATTAATGCTGAAAAAAGATTGATGGGAAATGTCAATTGTTTGTGCAGGCCTGATGGCTTATTTAGCTGAAAGAGCAGAATTTCCTGACAAGCTTTATTCATCAGTAGTCCAGGTATTGTGTGAAAACTACACCATACACTCAAGATTCACAATTATGATCAATGCCACTTAGCATCTCGCATTAATCTTTAATTGACATGTCCCCAACTCAAAGTCTGGACTCTAAGAAAATCCAGTTTCCTAATTGGTGATTACAGGCAAAATACTATAGCATTATTTCAAGTCAAAATGTGATTTTACAGTTTGAAGTAAAATACTTGCTAGCCCCTCAATTAGTCCCTGAATGCTTTTGAAGCATCACAATGTAAAGTCTGAATCCGCAGACCTTCTTTAGGTCAGTGAACAAGATTAGCAGCAGTCTTCCCATGGTGTTTCAGATGCGGCATTCCCATAAGCATTCTCCTGCCACAGGGCTGGACCTGCTCCAGGTAGAACGTGGCAGGCACACACGGGACACACCAGACAGGCACAGACAGATCTTGGCTATACATGGCGTGGCTTAGATTTTAATTTTAGTTCTCGTAATTTGTGTCTGGAGGCTGATTGGTGTTGGATTAAAGGACAGGAAAGAGTCAGAGCTAAAGAGATTTGGCAAGATGAGCCGGGGAGAGGTGTGTTTGTGTGTGGGCGCTGGTCTATGTGAGAAACACACTTAGGCCGAGGTCAGGTTACAGCACAGGGTCCAGCAGGAAATGTGAACTGGGCAGGAACTGTATAACAAAGAGAGCTGCTCCATACGGTGTTACCATGCTGTGTTGCTTGCAGCGCTACACATGTTTTTGCGTATGTCTCTGCGTGGTCATGATTGTGTGTTTAGGTTTGGGTGTAGAAGGCCTCTAATCAGCAGACATGAGGGTTTTAGACCGGAGGTTCTCATTACGGTAGTTCTTGCTTTGCCCAGCCCTTTCCAAACACACCAGCTCACCAACCTTGCTAATGTGTCCTCTGGGTTTGCTATGGCTCAGACATAAAGACAAGCTACCCACAGACAGCCACCCGCACACAAACAGCATTGCGCTGATACCCATTATACCGTCTTTGTGCCCAGACAGAGTGGACTTTTTAGTGGATTCTAGGCATCTTTATGATGAAATCTGGGGTTTGTGGTTTAGGCCTACTTTGCTGGATAAATCTGTATGTGTGTGGCCCGGCATTCCCCCATCCAACGTGTGTATTTAAGCGCATGTGTTTGTGGTGGGTGGTTTGGTTCGCAATTGCTCTTTAATGTCGATGTGTGTCTGACAGAGCTTTTTGCTGTGTACTTGTATTGATAGTTTTTTTTTTTTTTGGTTTTCACCATGCAGAGTAATGAGCTTGTGTCCTTGTTTTATTGGCGTTATGCTTTTATAATCATGTGCCATAAGCAGAGGAGCATGCAAGAGCTGTGGCAAATTTTTGTTCGAGAAATTGATTCTACATTGGTTCTGATCAATTTTAAAATGCATCACCATTCTCTAGTCATGTAAAATAATTGTGAACACTCTTGTTATTTGCTTAAACCATCCTAACTATATTAATGATTAGTTTTCTGTGTTATTTGTAAGGAATTAGACGCAAGCAGAATATGGCTGTTCGTAAAGCATACAGCGCCATCTGCTGTTAAAAGCTAAGCTTAGACTCCATTTAAGAATGAATAGTGATGCATATTGAAAATCTCAGAATCGATGCAGAATCAATTTCTTGAGCGATTATTTGCCACAGCTCTAATATGCAAGTATGCTCGTAAAAAAAAAAAAAAAAAAACTAGAGGGGCACACCTAAGAAACTATTGGCGAAAGCACCTGCTTTTGGTAATGTATGACTGCAGAAACCAGGAATGATTTTAAAAATGGGAATGTCTTTTGATGGGACTAAATTAGCTCCTACTTAAAGCTGAGTCTTATCTAGCACAATAGGAACTAAAGTGACTTAAGTGAGTGCTGATTGGCATGCTCTTTGAAAGACTGCACCAGTTTTTAATACAATGAAATTATATATGTATAAAGCATTTGCCACTTGCTTACCAATTTGAATATGAATTATGTTGATGTGTTTCTTCATTTAAGACCATTCATGTTATAAAAATATTCATGTATTAACTTCTTTGCTCGCTTTTATCACTTTCACTGTTATTCTTGTGGAGACAGACTCGTTTGCAAAACAAAGTAGCCAATTAAGAGTCAAAGATACAGATTCAGAATGCTAATTTGGCCGACACACCCTCTAGTGCCAACAGGGCAGATGTTTGATGGTGGAAAGCTGATTTGGTGTGTTTCTGCCCTTTGCTATTATTCAGGTAGCCAGCTATAAACATGCTAACCATAATACTGTTATACAAACAAGCTTACCAGTATTATCTTAAACTAATTATTAACCACTAGTTGTTGACCTGAAGAAAACTAATAATTTAGCTTCCCCCAGTGACAACACTGAGAATGCAATTATGCTTATTTTTGGAAGAAAAAAAAAGTCCTGAAATGTATTTGTGTCCATGCACTAGCGTAGAGCTCGTTTCAGGCTTCAAAGGGTATATGAGTTTATGTGTGTGCGGCACAAAGGCAAAACCTTCATCAATCCTTTCTCAGGCAGTAATGGGGTTTAATTTAGCTCTGAACTGGACTATTTCACTAACTAATCACTATGTGTGTGTGCGCGCTTTAAGCAGAGAGATGAAAAAGCACTGCGAGAATACAGAAGACACAAGGGCTTTTGCTAATGAGGCACAGGCATGGCAAATGAAGATGAGATCTGTAAGGAAGTGTCCTCACTTTCTCTAATTGGACTGATACTCCTCGCTGTCAGACTGAATATTTGCTTTTTTACTCCAACTTCTCATTCAGAAGCTTCACTTTGAGTCATTATTATGAATTCGCTCTGTTGTGGTGTGCGAGATGATTAAAAGTGCAGTTAGCTCGTGTCTACATATTGAAGTAATGGTACTTTGCTGGCAGGACGGCTGCTAGCAGATTTGTTGCCTCTTTCGGTGAACATCTTATCAGCTGATAGAGAAGTAGAGACTTTTCTATACAGGGTGAGAATCTCCAGGTTACTTATGAGCCTAATTTTTTATGTCAGTTTGGGGAGTGAGTGGGATTGCTTGCATTTATTCAGGTGTCTTTTTGTGGCACTATTTACACTCCGATGCTTTTTGTTGATCAGATGCCCGGTAAACAACACTAAATGCAGGTGTCTGAAAGGTTTTGAATACTTCTTGTAGTACTCAAACTTATTTGTCCTTATTGTGCTCCTAGTAACTTAGACATAATTCACCCTCCCTGTTGAATTTAGGAAAACAGTCAAAAGTGGAAAAAGAGACCATGTCTTCATCATATACTTCATCATTTACTTACCTATCAGATTGTGCTATCAGTATAAATTTTGATGAGCAATGGTGTGATTATATGCCTGTAATATCGCCCTAACCTCAACCCCAGAACCATTCAAATACAATGTTGGTAGCATAATCTGAGGGGTAGAGTAAAATGTCAGCACACCGGCACTAACGCTTTTCTTTTAATATGGTAAATTGTTGTAAGATGTGAAACGAATGATTCTTTGTACTGGCAGAACCAGCCGCCGCTGTTGTTTATCCCATGTCGAGGTGTTGTGCCTGCGTTTAACAGATTTGACCTTTTTGAAGTTTAATTCCACATTAGCCTTGATTTACCTCCATAAATCCACTCCAGCCTCACGGCACGCTGAACTCTCTGCGCCCTTTTCCCATGTGGGAGACTTTAAACGATCATATTTAAATCTCGTAACTATGTAAATTTGAGCCTGGAACCAGATCCAGCATCTTTATCCAATGAACCTGACAATATCTGGAGCTGTCATGCCATTTTCTGCAGCTTCCCCTATGATTTTGCACAAGGGAACGATGTCTTCGCTGCATCCCATAATTGAGGCCAACTCATTCCGGCGAGATGGGAAATAAATAAATAAATAAATAAGCAAGCAGAGACGGTCTCAGCGAAACGCACGCCGATAGATTTGTCAGTTCTCAGAAATCCTGCGACGGGGGTGACTTTTGCAGTGAGGCAATTCCAGTGTAATAAATTCTAGCAGGGGGAATGAATTTAATCCTCCCCAGCTCCCTCTCTCACTTCCTGCACCCCACGCCCATCATCCTCTGCGCTCTTCCTCAGTCGCGGTGATAAATGAGTCAATTATCGACGGTTGTGCGCAGTCAGTGAAGGAGAGCGGATGTGCCGTTATTACCTGTTGCGGCGCCGTAATGTTGCAGTATTAATCATATTCTAATTTTCCCAGGCCCTCCCGCACGCTCGCATAAATCTGACGCCTGCAAACAAGTCAGTGTGTGTGAAGAGCTGAAATACAGCCAGGGGATGAGTGTGTGTGTGCGCGCTGTTCAATCATAGTAGATGCAGTCTGGGTTTGTCAGCTGTCTGTCTGTTCTTGTCCCAGTTTCTGTTTTTTCTGTTTTCTAATTTGTCTGTCTGTTGATCGATTGTGATTATCGAGCTATCTATAGCTTGCTTATCTATCAGTCCGTCTGTGTCTCTTTCTGTCTGTCTGTCTTCATTTTCCTTTTGCTTTTGTCTGTAGCTCTACATGGTAGTCTGTATGTCTTTTATCTCTATGTATTTGTCTCTGTCTTCATATCTTTCTGTATGGCTATGTCTGTTTTATTTCTATCTGTCTCTTTTCGTTATGTCTGTCTTTAATTTTGACTGTTTGTAATTTTGTTTATTTTTGTCTTTCTGCCTGTCTCTTCCCTTCTGTCCATGTTATTGTATCGCAGCTCTCTTTAGCTCTTTATATTTATGTCTTTTTTGTATTTCTGCATGTTTATGTACTTCAATATACTTGTCATTTTGTCTCTTTCTGTTTGCCCTTCTCTCCTCCAGTCTTTCTGTGTCCTTCAGTCTTTCCATTTGTCCTAATTTTTTTTCCTGACTTTCTAGCTGTTCTTCTGTTGTTGTCTTTCTAAGGCTATATTTACACCGATGTAACTGCGACGTTACACCAAACAATGACGTAACCAAGAACGGGAAAAAAATGTTTCCCTTGTTTTAAAAAAGTTTACAAAACAACGTCTTCTAACCAAGCATCTTTTACAGATCCACGAGAATGTCTAAAAATGCTGTATTACTTCTACCAGGCCAGTATTTGGAGCTGTAACATTACTAGTAAACAGTTCCTGTAGGGAAGTGACGATGTGCCGTTGTGTGTGTGTAGAATTTGCAGTGTGTGTAAGTTGTGTCTTCCCTGTTGGTTGTAATGTGAAGTAAATCCAAAATGTGCTGATGAAGCGTTAGCAAACACTTGAGCGACAACACTAACAAGCACTCAATTGTACTATACACACGCATGATGTCATTGTTTTTGAAAGCTTCCACTTGTACCTGTTTTCAGATGTATGCATTTTCAAGCACAAAAACGCTGTTGTGGTGTAAACAAACAGGCAAAACGTATAAAGGTTCCTGTCATTGGCTGAAAAAGGTCCCAGTCTTTCCCTCAGTTTTCCTTTCTATTTGTCCATTTGACCTTTTTAACTTGTATTTGTCTTTATATATTAAATGAGTATAATTTCTAATGTCACTAGAGGCTTTTGCATCTGAACTGTTCATATATAGTAGTGAACATTTGAAGTGGTTTAAAACCTTGCATCAAAGTTGTCTTAATTATTGAAGCGCACTCAATCCTGTCTTAAGACAATTTTAAAAACTTTTTGATCAACTACAAATATTGTATTTCTTATCGGTGTTATTAGTTTTGTCTTGATTATCTGTCGGTGTTAAATTTTTATCTTTGCTCTTTCCAATGTACATGTCTGTTATCTATATGCTTTCTCTTCACCTTTGTCTTTCTTGCCTGCATTTTAATCTGTCTTTCTGTCCTTGTTTTTTTTGTGCTCCTTGCTTAAGACTTTTATATTTCTCTTTCTATATGTATCTGTTGATCCACGTCTCTGCATCTTTGTTTGTCTTTTTCATATCGGTGTGCCTAAATGCATCTCTGTATATTGTACTTCTGCCAGTCTTATTAATTTTCTGTCTTCATTATCTGTCTGCTACATCTGTCTTGGCTTACTTTGTATCTGATTGTTTTATTTCTATTCATTTTTAAACTTTGTTTATTCTTTCTATCTGCATCAGTCTTTCATTTTTTTGTCTTCTCTTTGTCATTTTTTTATGTCTGTCTGTCTGTCTATCTTTTTATCAATCTATCTGTGTCTATCTATTTATCTATCTATATCTGTCTGACTATTTATCTATCTGTGTGTATGAACAGTCATGGCCAAAAGTTTTGAGAATTATATAAATATTGGAAAAGTTGCTGCTTAAGTTTTTATAATAGCAATTTGCATATACTCCAGAATGTTATGAAGAGTGATCGGATGAATTGCAAAGTCCTTCTTTGACTTTAAGGAAAGAGGTTAAATTCTTGTTAAGAAGGCTTCAGGGCATCCAAGAAAGTCCAGCAAGCGCCAGGATCGTCTCCTAAAGAGGATTCAGCTGTGGGATCGGAGTGCCACCAGTGCAGAGCTTGCTCAGGAATGGCAGCAGGCAGGTGTGAGCGCATCTGCACACACAGTGAGGCAAATACTTTTGGTAGATGGCCTGGTGTCAAGAAGGGCAGCAAAGAAGCCACTTCTCTCCAAAAAAAAAACAACAGGGACCGATTGATCTTCTGCAAAAAGTATGACGAATGGACTGCTGAGGACTGGGGCAAAATCATATTCTCCGATGAAGCCCCTTTCCCATTGTTTGGGGCATCTGGAAAAAGGCTTGTCCGGAGAAGAAAAGGTGAGCGCTACCATCAGTCCTGTGTCATGCCAACAGTAAAGCATCCTGAGACCATTCATGTGTGGGGTTGCTTCTCATCCAAGGGAGTGGGCTCACTCACAATTTTGCCCAAAAACACAGCCATGAATAAAGAATGGTACCAAAACACCCTCCAACCGCAACTTCTTCCAACAATTCAACAACAGTTTGGTGAAGAACAATGCATTTTCCAGCACGATGAAGCACCGTGCCATAAGGCAAAAGTGATATCTAAGTGGCTCGGGGACCAAAGCGTATAAATTTTGGGTCCATGGCCTGGAAACTCCTCAGATTGTAATCCCATTGAGAATTTGTGGTCAATCCTCAAAAGGCGGGTGGACAAACAAAAACCCACAAATTCTGACAAACTCCAAGAAGTGATTATGAAGGAATGGGTTGCTATCAGTCAGGATTTGGCCCAGAAGTTGATTGAGAGCATGCCCAGTTGAATTGCAAAGGTCCTGAAAAAGAAGGGCCAACACTGCAAATACTGACTCTTTGCATAAATGTCATGTAATTGTGGATAAAAGCCTTTGAAACATGTGAAGTGCTTGTGATTTATATTTCAGTACATCACAGAAACAACTGAAACAAAGATCTAAAAGCAGTTTAGCAGCAAACTTTGTGAAAACTAATATTTGTGCCATTCTCAAAACTTTTGGCCACGACTGTATATGCATGTCTTTGTCCTTAGACTTTTGTTTTTCTGTATCTTCCAAATTCCTAAAATAATTTTATTAATAATTAATTTTAATCTTTAATTTTTAAATGATCAGCATCTATTTGAATCATTCACCTCCGCTTATTATGAATAAATAAAACGGCACTTCAGAGCACCAGAACAATCCATCAGAATTTTATTCTCGACCAATCCAACCAAACATCTCTTTCTCTCTCTCTTTGCAGTTTGAAGTTGGAGTGTGAAAAGCTGGCCACGGAGAAGACAGAAATACAGAGACATTATGTCATGGTAAGACAAACACACACACACGGCAACTTAGTTTTGCATCAGGCATCACAAGCAACACACATCCAAACAGCAGACAGTATCTTCCTTCAGCCCTCAATCAGAAGTCCTTCAAACGCAGCTCATCCATCACAGAGAATGAGTTTTCAGAGCCGCTGCCATGTGCCTCAGTGCCCACAGATATGGCAGCTATGTGCGCCTGGCATGCCATTTGCTCTTGGCAGACGGCTTAACCCCTTTTCTCTGTCCGTTTTCTTTCTCTCCCCCTTTTTTTTTTTTCTTCTTGGCTCATAATTTTTTTAGTGTGGGAGTCGCCTAGCAACACCGTGGGCTCTTGGCAGCACTGGTGAATACAACAGGCAGCTGTCAGGCCGGCTTCTTTCATTGCCAGGGTCTTTCTATCCCTCCGTCTCTGTTGTGTTTTTACCCTTTTCTATCAGCCTCTCCTTCCCTTTTCCACTTTATTCTTGCTGCTTAATTAATTTACAATATTTTGACTCTTTCAGGCCAGTCTTTAGCAAGCTAGCTGCAGGGAGTTGTTTACTTAAAAGTGAAAGTTGTTTACTCGCCCTCACAGTGTACTGTATTTTCTGTATTTGTCATTTAAAAAAAGGTGTTGCAGCTTGTATTAGAAAAGTGAGATTTATGCGTTAATATGCTTGTTAAATAGTTTTTTTAAATGTAAAATGCCATCTTTGAAAACGACAGACGGAGTTGTTAATTGATTGGATGTGCTTTTGTTGAACCCATGAGTCTTATTTTGAAAACTATCATGTTTAATTGAGGGGCAGCACGGTGGCTCAGTGGTTAGCACTGTCGCCTCACAGCAAGAAGGTCGCTGCTCCGGTGAATTGGGTAAACAAAATTGGCCTGAGTGTATGGGTGTTTCCCAGTATTGGGCTGCGGCTGGAAAGGTATTTGCTGTGTAACAACATATGCCAGAATAGTGTTTATTCCGTTGTGGTGACCCCTGATAAATAAGAGACTTGGATGAAGGAAAATGAATGAATGAATGAATGAATGAGTGTTTAATTGAAGAATTCATACAGAAAAAGCATTACCCATGATGCTGTAGAGGTTAATTTAGCTCCTCCCATTCTCCTGAAATGCTTTAAATGACATAATTTAATATGTCACCCTACTGTACTGAAATATATATGTATTTGGCTTGCTTGGTTTTGGGACTTGTGGAGCTGCGCATAGATGATTTGCTCTTCAGCATTTGGACTTTCAGCAGTGAAAAATTAAACCACACTGAAATGAACTGAACTGAAATTCAACTCCGAAAACTGGACTGACGCAGTTTCAATTTACTAGAACTTCTATGTTAAGCTGCTTTGACACAATCTACATTGAACAATCTACAAAAATGCTTTAGAAATAAAGATGAATTGAATTGAATGTAAGTTGGCGGTTCATTCCGCTGTGGTGACCCCAGATTAATAAAGAGACTAAGCCGAAAAGAAAATGAATGAATGAATTGAATGTATTTATACATAAAGGCATATTTACTAAAATGTATTGGTAAACAACAACTTTACCTACATTAAAAGCTTTTGATTTGATTGTTCCACTTGCAATTCCTCATTGTATTGTAGTTTTTCCTTCTTTAAGTTAAGTACACAGTCTTTAGTCTAATTTTCATATGACCCTGGACTACAAAACCAGTCATAAGTGTCCATTTTTTTCAGATTGAGATTTATACATCACCTGAAATCTAAATGATCATCCATTGTGTACTTTGTTAGTATAGCACAATATTCTGCCGAGATGCAACAACTTAAAAATGTATAGTCTGAGGGTTAGAAAAATCTAAACATTGAGAAAATGACCTTTTAAAGTTGATGATTAATTTTACAGGAGGATTTCACAAAAATGTCTTTATGGAACATGTTTACATAATATCCTATTGATTTTGGCATAAAAAATCTATTATTTTGACCCATAAAACATACTTTTGTCTACAGCCAAAAATTAAACCACGCGTCAGAAAGCAAGTTTTGTGGTCACTTATAATATATTTGGCTTCAAATCAGTTTTCCTAATGCTGTGATTCTCTTTGTTTTGGTTTGGTTCAAGACTTAATGTTTTAACAAAGATTTGTTAAAATCCCTTTGGGGAAAAATGCTTGCTGAAGCTGTTTGTGCTGAAAAGAAGAAACATTTGTGTAGTTGTACTGGACGTTTCTTAAACGTTGCTAGTTTCAGTTTCACTTTCATTTCTGGTAGTGTTTAATTTTTTATTCTTTTTATTAGTTTTTTTCTTTCATAGTGCGACTGATTGCTTTACAAGAACAGTTTAAAGCCCCTTAGAAAAAACAGCAAACCACTTTAGAATAAATTGATGGTTCTATAATAGCACAAGTCCATGGTTTCTTATTATAAACTTTAGGTGACTCAAGATTGAGGAGCAGTGTCTCCTAGCAAGATCTGTGGTCACATTTACTTTCATACATCACTACACTATTACCTGAATTTTTGCCAATGTGATCACACCATAAGCAAATGTGAGCAAAGGTTGAAATTAATTTGCAATAAACCAGCTATGTTAATTAGCTAATAGGTTGCATCATATTTCTGATAATAAAAAAGCAACTTAATTGTTATTTCTAGTTTGTCAGTTTAATGATGCCATTTTCTTTTTTCAGTACTATGAAATGTCCTACGGCCTCAACATAGAGATGCACAAACAGGTAAGATTGCTGGTTTCCTTACCTTTCTGGGATCATTTGATTTAGCAGTTTTATGGCAATCCTGCTACATAAGGCAAAAGTCATGTGGATGCTTTATGTAAGAAAAAATGTTACTGTTGGATCTTAAATGCAATTTTCTTGGGTCTGAGTTTTATAATAATCAATACATGCTTTTTATGAGATGTGCATCATGTGATGTTTCTATACAAAGTGACATCGCAACCTACTGGCCTGGCATGCATATAACAGCGTTTCAAATTATTTTCAGCAAATCAATGTGAATTGACATTATTAATCTCGGGAGAAAACGTAACTATTTTACGTTTGGTGGAAATGGGGCTCATTTCATGCTCGGATGAAAACGTATGATTTAAACAAATTTTGTACATTTTTGTTTGGCGTTTTTGTCTTTATTAGGATAGAAAAGTATTTTAGACAGGAAGGAAAGTTGGAGAAAGAGGTAATGGGATTGGGAAAGGTCCATGAGCTGTGACTGGAACTCGGGACATGTCGGCACTAACCACAAAGTTTTGGCGCCAATGAAACATGAAATTTTTAGAGGAGGTATGCCCCAAAATCCAACCCGAAACCAAACCGTCATTGGGGCATATGCAAATCATACAAAAATGAATGAAAATATCTTACGAAATAAGATACGAAATCAAAAAGGCACGAAGTGAGTGTTTTTGTCTGTATCCGAAACGGATATACATTTTTATGATAATGTAAATGTAAATTATGTAAATAAAATGTAAACGTCTAAACTCAGTAGATCTGAATTGGATTTCTAGATTAAAGATTTATTTTGCTCCTGTATGTTTCTTGATTTTAAGAATGTTTACGTATTTTCCCTGATCAAAAATACTAAAAACATTGAGCAATCGCTCGATGAAAAGACCATGATTAGAATAAACCATTGTGAGCCATCCCTACTAAACTCAAGGGATTTAACATTACCTGCCAGTTAAAAAAGAAATAAAATAAAAAAATCCATTCAATGTCACGTCTTGATTTGTGCTTGAGAGTTTTATTATTCCTTTCATCTTCTGTAGTCTTCGTAATTCAGATTCAATTATGCAGGGATCTTCTTTTTATATAGTGGAAATCCTCTTAGGTCTAGCCTGTGGCACTTGTTTTAAAAAATTAATCTGCAAACAAACTAATTAGATCAACAAATATCGCGTCCACGGCACACACTCCCCTCCTCCTCGCATATATGTGATTGTCTAAAAGTAGCTGGCTGTGACTTTCTCTCTCTTCATCCTCGCAAATTGTGTTCTGCATCTGCATTTGCCGACCTTCCTCTCTGTGTCTCTCTTTTCTTTTTTTGCGTGCAGATGTCAGGTCACTTTAAATTAGGTCAACGCACTCGGAGCGTCTGTTCTCTCCCTCCGTTTCAATTGCACTTCTTTTTTGACATGCTCCACGAATTCCCTCCTCTAATGTAACACCCCCCTCCCCCCTTCTCCTCCTCCTCCTCGTCTTTCTGCATCTCCCATCACTCTGTAATTTCCTTAACTGTGCCTTTCTTCTAGCCTTTTTTTTTTTTTTTTCGTTCTCCCAATTTCTCCTGGTTCTGGCCCTCCCCTTTTCCCAGCCTCTCCCCCACTGGCTCCTCTGAAGATGTCATTTTGTAGTTGCCGTTCCCTAACAAGAAATCATTGTGTTTCTCTGGGGAGGCTGTGATGGATGGATGTGGGAGAGGTGGGGGGTGGGGGCGTCTAGTACTGCTTTCTGGAAAGGGTGCAGCCTGTTATTCACTTAAAGGTACAGTGGAACCAAAAATTTAAATATGCACACCCTCATAGGGCTAGGCAATATGGCAAAAATCAGACATCACAATAGAAGTTATCTCATATCTTGATAATGATATAGTAGCTTTTCTTTAAATTTAAGCTATTAATAATTTTTATATGATAACATTGAAAAGGCTACACTAAAAAAATATATATTTTGCTGCTTGTTCAAACTATTTATTTGAAATGAGCTGAAACGAGACAATTATTGAGGCTTTTGGGGACAACTTATTTATTTTATGTTCAGTCCACTTACATTTGTTTATTTAACTTAATCGATTTGTGTTGAGACAACATGATTGAACTGTGTGGAACCCTGCATTTTTTTATACTCTATTGATTTATTTTTGTTTTATTTTATTTTTATTTAAATTTTTTAAAATTATTATTAACAAAGCATACAGGCCGAAATAACAATATAATGACATAAATCAATTCAACTACCCCCCCACTCTCCTGCCCTGTGGTCTCTTCAATCTGGAGTGTCCAATGACTAGAAGTTAACAAAAAACAAACAACAAAAACATAAGTACAGTATCAAGAATGAGAGATCAATGTAATACAATTATACAAAATAAGGGAAAGGGATGTTTATTTTGAAAGTTTTAAAGTATTCACTCAATGTAATGATTCGTATGTGATTTTATAGTTCTCACTTTATTACAACAACTGGGCAAATGTTTAAGAATCTAGAAATAAATATTAATGAAATGTATAAGGCTCAACATAAAATTGAGCATTATACTTTATAGCAATATTTTTATGTATCGCCATGCGTTGATTTATGATTCTTCCTCTGTCTCCATGGTGGGGTGTACGATTTAGGGGGTGGGTAAATATTTATACAGCATATTATCGCGATTATTTTTTTTAACGGCAATACCATATCGATATACAGATGCTCATCGATATATCGCAAATATTTTATAGAATATTTTAGTTGAATAATAAAATCAATGTCTTTGCAGACCACTAGATGGTGCAGTCTCTCTTAGTATGCAGTAAGTTAGTAAAATAAAGACAGCGGTGTAATTTCAGTTTATTTAAAACCGATATTGCCAAAGACTTTCTTTAGGGACAGAATTCGAAGCTGGAAATGGGTAATAAATAATTATATATTTTAAATAATAATTCTTTTTTTTTAAATGTTTTTAATGTATTTCTTTTTAGTTTTTGTGGGTTATTAATTCAGTTGCCAGTAAACTATTTTTACATTTCTCATCTAATATTTATATTTATTTTCCCTTTTATTTTAGTTGATAAACATTTTTTGATTTAGGCTTGTAGTATTTTATGTTATCATTTACAATTTTCATTCACAAATCTGCAGCTTTCCTGAAAATTTCTGTGAAAAATTACCTATATTCTACCCCATTGTATGACTTCTAAACCTATTGTATGACTTCAAACGTAACGCCACATGAAAGAGCGACCACAATGCTTTACAAAATGTCATTTCACAGAATAAAATGGTATCATAGTGGTTTTGGGAAAACGTTAAAATCAAGTCATTTGTGAGGGGAAACTTTGCAAATATAACAGTCATTTTAGCCCGTTGGGCAAAATATCCAGCCGTGAGGAGTATTCCCCTTAGCGTGGGATGATCTCTTGTTTGGCTTGTTGGTAAATGATTACACTGGCTTTAGTGCGACCCCCAGCACCTCCTCAAAAGATGGAGCAGTGACCTCCAGAAAGGCGGTGTGCAGGGGGAGGCGTCACTCCTTTCGGCTGGACCGCAGCAGCAGATGCTGGGCATGAATATTTCAGACATACCCTCTCCTCGCTGCACAACAATTAGCATCAACCAGATGTGGTGGACTAAAATATTTACTAGCTGTGTGAGCCGAGGTAGCAGGTTACACCCATGCCATGTCTTGGTTTGGTTGATTTGGTTCAGATTGGACTGAATTTAAAACCATCGCTGTAGAAGGTTAGACATCACTGAGCATCGTTACATGCACACTAACATGCTGACAACTCGACATGATTTTTGAAATGTTAAAAATATGTGTTGACATATTAACAGGTTGAGTAAATAAACTGAAAAAACCTGTGAATCACAAAATAGTTATGAATTGCATTATGGGACATTGATCCTCTATTCTGTTGACGTTTGTTGTTGAAAATATTACTGTGTAGTTTAACAAAGTGATCATATTTTGAAATAATATATTGTATGTGAAATGATATAGAGATGGTTAAGTGTGTAAAATAAAATAAAGTACTGACAGTTAGTATTTTTTTTTTTTCATGTAATTTACAACAGCTATCCAGACAATATGTCACTTCAAACTATTAAAAATGTCAATAAAAGTAAATTTGTCAAACTTTTAATTACCAAAAGATGCTGGAGGAAAAATCCAGGTCTCATCATGCAATTCAAAAGCAGAAATAACTGAGAAAACATGATCACAAAATACGCAAAACGTTTCTTTACAGATATTTTTGCAGTGTAACGTGTTGTAATTTTACATTCAAACCAGTTACCTGCCAATGTAAGCAACCCCTCCTTTATTAATAAATCAGTTTATGGCAGAACGTAATAATAATGCTACGTTAAAGACATGGTTCACCCAAATAAAAGAATTGTATCATTTACTTTCCCCAAAGTGCTTTCAAACCTTTTATTTCTGTTTGACACGAAGCTGTTTTGAGCAATGTTGCTCCAAAGTCAGTAGTTTATTGTGTTTAAACAGGTTGAGGTTGAGTAAATGATTACTTTGAGTGATTTATGATTGTTTAGCTTTTGGGTCAACTGTCCCTTTAAATAAATTAATAAATGCAATGTCAGCAGAAATCGTATGCTTCATATGCAATCCTCTCAGGATTCAGAATTTTGATTGAAGCACTTCTACTTCTGCTGCATGAGATGAGAGATCACATTCTTATAATTCTATGCCTCTGACTTTACACTGAATTTCCTTCTCTTTTACTGCAAATCATTTGCTCTGTCTGAATATGCTCTAATCTGCGTCAAGCACATAGTTCTGTCACAAATATCTCACCAACAGTTCAATAAGTGGTCAAAGCAGGTTAAAGCATTTACTTGCTAGGCACAATGTGAGAAAATCTAAATGAGACGATTCATTGATAAAGGAAAACGGGTTAATGCTTCAACGTAATTGTTGCATTATTAAACAGTCGGGTTAAGAATGAACATGTAAATGCAGTCTTTCTCTTAAAAGTGTTCGTGGGTGCTTTGTTCACTCAACAACAATAAAATAAATAAGGAACTAAAGATATTGGATGTTTATTAGTACTTCTAAAACAAACATGATCTTTCTCTTTATTCATAATCCTACCCAATTCGTAAATATATATATATAAATATATATACTACCTTACTAGCTATCAATAAGCAGCAAATTAGTAGTTTGAGCTAAAAATATTAGTTAATGGTTTTTTAATTGCAATAATTGAACCTTTTTAAAATATAAAGTGTGATCATAAGTTAATAAAACATTGTGATTGCTGACAAAACAACTTCCGCTGATTTAATTGTGTAAAAAGATCTGCTAAATTTGCACACAAAGTCACTGGCTATTTTAAGTTCAAGTAAGCTAGGTAGGGCATTTATGGTGGGATACGTCGCCAGTATCCTAGTGGTCAGTGTGCCGACGACATATTATGCAAAAGAGCTGTGGTCACCTTAAGTTTGAGTCCCGACTTGAATAGCCAATCTAGGGTATGAACATGTAATGTAATATTTAAAAAAAAAAAGGTTCATAAATATGTGAAAATCAAATACGTTTTTATTTGCTTTCCTTTCCTCCTGTGCTCTTCATATCTGTGCAGACGGAGATCGCCAAGCGGCTGAATGTGATTTGTGCCCAGCTCATTCCATTCCTGTCACAGGAGGTGAGACGAGACCAACACACACACACACACACACACACACACACACACACACACACGCACACGCACACACACACGCACACACACACA
>CAIGQW010031024.1:6858471-6875949 GCA_903798125.1 Danio choprae
ATTCTACACACAATACCCCATAATGACAATGTGAAAAAAGATTTTTTGAAATTGTTGCAAATTTATTCAAAATAAAAAAACCTGTAAAATCACATGTACATCAGTATTCACAGCCTTTGCTCAATACTTTGCTGATGCACCTTTGGCAGCAATTACAGCCTCAAGTCTTTTTGAATATGATGCCACATGCTTGAAACACCTGTTTTTGGGAATTTTTGCCCATTTCTCTTTGCAGTACCTGTCTAGCTCTATCAGGTTAGCTGGGAAGCGACGGTGTACAGACATTTTCAGATCTCTCCAGAGATGCTCAATGGGATTTAGGTCTGGGCTCCGGCTGGGCCACTCAAGGACATTCACCGAGTTGTTGTGAAGCCACTTCGTTGATATTTTGGCAGTGTGCTTCAGGTCATTGTCCTGCTGGAAGATGAATCGTCACCCCAGTCTGAGGTCAAGAGCACTCTGAAGCAGGTTTTCATTCAGGATGTCTCTGTACATTGCTGCATTCATCTTTCCCTCTATCCTGACTAGTCTTCCAGTTCCTGCTGCTGAAAAACATACTCACAGCATGATGCTGCCACCACCATACTTCACTGTAGGGATGGTATTAGCCTGGTGATTAGCCTGGTTTTCTCCCGATCACTCAGCTTAGATAGCCGGCCATCTCTAGCAAGAGTCCTGGTGGTTTCAAACATCTTCCACTTACGGATGATGGAGGTCACTGTGCTCATTGGAACTTTCAGAGCAGCAGAATTTTTTCTGTAACCTTCCCCTTCCTGGTTTGTGCTTTGACATGCACTGTCAACCCTGGGACCCTATATAGACAGGTGTATGCCTTTTCAAATCATGTCCAATCAACTGAACTCCAATTAAGCTGCTAAAACATCTCAAGAATGATCAGTGGTAACAGAATGTACCTGAGCTCAATTTGGAGCTTTACGGCAAAGGCTGTGAATACTGATGTACATGTGATTTTTCAGGTTTTTTTATTTTTTATAAATTTGCAACAATTTAAAAAAATCTTTTTTCACATTGTCATTATGGGGTATTGTGTGTAGAATTTTGAGAAAATAAATTAATTTAATCCATTTTGGAATAAGGCTGTAACATTAAAAATGTGGAAAAAGTGAAGCGCTATGAATACTTTCTGGATGCACTGTATCAACATTTACATTTGTTAATATAAAACGTACTTAATATAATATAATATTTTTCTACTGTACGCTTAAGTTAAATCTGTAAAGCCTACAAATTTGCCCCTTTTTTGAAAGTAAACCATTGGCAACATTTGTAAAATTCAGTAATAATCTAATATTTAATAACTAAATTGCTGTATTCCCAGAGATGGGTTGCAGCTGGAAGGGCATCCGCTGCGTAAAACATATGCTGGATAAGTTGGCGGTTCATTCCGCTGTGGCGACCCCAGATTAATAAAGGGACTAAGCCGAAAAGAAAATGAATGAATGAATAAATTGCTGTAAATTTCATAGTTTTTTTTTGTTTTATAGAGAATATTGAAAGTCAGATTTGAACTCCTACTTGGATTCTGTAGGTTAAACAAAATGTGTTTGGTAAACATTTCTTCAAACGCTTTGTTCAATTGACCTCACGTCACTGGATAAGATTGTGCTCAGAAAATTAGGAAAATAATATCACTGCACCACGGCACTAAACAAACCTTTTAACACTTGACTATCATCCAATTCACCGTCTCCGTTATTTCTGCTAGCCAGGAGGCTAACGCACCATCGCAAATGAGCTCTGAAAACTATTTCATGCCCATCAACGAATAAATCACTCACTAAAGAGAGAGGAGAAGAACACGCCGTCCTCTGTTTAGTCATCAAAGAGCGTGGAGAGAGAAAAAAATGTGGTAAACTATAAACGCATGAAACTGTTGAAACAAGCCTGGGTATACATGGCAGGACTAGCGGGCTAAATATAGCCTTCTGGGTTATCTGCTTTCTGCAAGCACTGAATCACTGTTCCCTCGCATTATTTACATGTCTGTGCTTGCAATCTTTGAGGCGCTCTTTCGCTTTCCATCCACCTTTTCTTTCGGGATCTGGCATGTCACCCTTTCTTCTCCCCCAAACCCCTATCGCAATCCCGCCGCCATGTCCTCAGGTTAACCAAACATCCTGCAACGTGAAATCAAACGCAATCTCTCTTTTTTAAAACAGACGGCTTTTATGCTGTTTTTACTAGAGCGGATCTGATGATATGAGGGCTGAACAGACTCACCATGATATAGTGGCGCTGCATCTCAGTTTTCTCGCTGGCCAACTTCTCACACTCCAACTTGAGACTGTGGAAAGCATGAGAAAAAAAAATAAATGAATGACAAAACCTAGTCCGACATGTCACTATGAAGAATGTTTGCTTGAATTAAAAAACAGATTCAATGAAAATGAACTGTTTAAAAGAACTGTTTCACTTTAATTTGTTAACCCATAGTGAATCCGAACCAACACATTAACTTTAATAAACGAATCAAAACTAATAAATTCACTTACATGGAATTAAAACAATGTGATTCACAAATACATCAGAACGATCAAACACAGTTCAATGAATTTAAGTAAGGTATTATTCAATTTAAACATATGAACATTCGGACCAATTGACTTACAGGAATCAAAACAAAAGCATACATTTAATATAATCTAAAACCCCAAAAAACAATTAACCTAAATTAATCTTAACAAAGAAATTCATTCAATGTAATCAGCACAAGCTGATCCACTTAAATAAAGGATTCACTTCAAAAATCAAAATAATCTGATGCAAAAATAAATCAAGGATTATCACAATGATCATGAATCAATTAAAGGAAATGAATCAGAACTGAACAATTCACTTACAAGAATACAAAAAATTATAATTTAAATGAGTCAGTATCAGTTTTAGTTGAATCAAACCAAACTAATTCACTTACAGGATTTAACACATACTGTTTCATTATGAAATGAATCAATATGATCAAACTCGTGTAAAGGAATCATAGCAAACCAATTGACTTAAACTGATAAGGAATTGTTTAAATTAAGGGAATATAAGAAATCACATAAATCAAAAGAATCTTATTCAGCTAGTCAACTTAAGAAATCACAACAGACAAATTCACTACATGAATTAGAAGGAAATAATTGACTGGAATCTGAACAAAACAGTTCATTTACAGGAATCTGATTCACTTAAATGTAATCCAACTCAAAATACTGAATAAAAAAATAAGAAAATATTATAACTTGAATGAGTACAAATGAATCAGTTAACTCAGAACAAACTAATTCCGACACGGAACTAAAACAATATAATTCACCTACATGAATCAGAAAAACGTAACTCCCTCTATTGAATCAGGATAAAATGATTCATGTGAATCAGAACAAATAGATTTACTTTACTGTACAACAATGAATAAATTTAATTAAATGAAACAAAAAAAGTCACTTATTGAACAAGAAAAAAACTCTTAATAAATGAATCAAATATAAGAACAAAGCAATAACATAAATCGAAACAATCTGATTTAGCTTAACTTGATGAATCACAACAAACGAATTAGAAGAAAATAATTAACTTGAATCTGAACAAAAGAGTTAATTTACAGCAATCTGATTCACTTAAATGTAATCCAACTCAAAATCCTCACTTGAACAAAAAAATAACTAAATTATTTACTAGAATGAGTACAAATGAATCCAATTCCCATACAGAAATTAAAACAATACCTAAATGAATCAGAAAAATATAACTCCCTCTAATGAATCAGGATAGAATGATTCATGTGAATCAAAACAAATTGAAAGATTTAAAAATTAAGTAAAGATTTACTTTATTGAACAATTAATAAATTGAAAAAACAAAAAAAAAAAAAAACAAACACTGAAAACCAAACAAATGGATTCATTTAAGCTAATCTAAATAAACCATTTAACTTAATGATGTGTGCGCAATATGATAAATAAACAATATTATATTAAATCCGCTATATACTTTGTGCTAGTAACTTGTTAGAAAATACACAAGATGATAGCATCACCATTTTAGCAGCATTAATTTAAGACACATTCAGTGTGAGATTTATTAATAATCAGAAGCGTTTCACACTGGGAGTAAATCCTCACCTGTGGTACTGAGCCTGAAGGAACTGGAACTCCTCTTTAATGCGGTCCAGAGTCTCCAGAACCGTAAACTTAAATGACTGTCCAGGCTGCAGAGGTACCTGAAGAGAGAGAAAAAGATGGCTTATTATTAATCAGTAAACAGCCATCGCTCTGGGCTGGGAGATTAGATTGGGTAAATTAACGTACCAAATGTGACTCATTGAAATAAAATTGAAAAAGTGTTCCCACTGCTTTATCTTTGACCTTGGCCTCTCTATTCAAACACTGCCTTTTTTTGGTGAGGGAGGAGAGAAAATATAATAACAACAGCACTTCTGTGGGGTCGCGGTAACCCTTGTTCTGCAAACACTCTTTCCCAGTCTCAGGAACGAGTCATTAATTTGAGATTGGCAAACATGAACGTCGCTGGAATTCATTTCAGTCATGCAGAGATTCTTTAGATTCCCATGACTATTAAGCTATGCTTTATTAATAACTATGTAAGACACATGTTTTAGTACACCCAAAACTAAAACGGTAACACAGAGAGTTCAGTCAAATGAATCGGAACAAACTAATTCACTTTAGATCATGAATATGATACATATCTATAAACATTTGCTCGTAGCTCATGATTCACTAACGTTTTTTTTTTTTTACTTTTATTTACGCTTTAAAATTTTACTACGGCACCTTGATCTCTGAAAATGTAAGAAAAGGTGACTTTTAATGACAGTTCTGATATTGTAGATCATGTTGTTTGTCTGTCGAACAACTAAAAATGTCAAATAAATTCCAAAACTCCAGTTAAATTTTCAACATCAAACGTCAGAGATTTCAAAGTCCCAAAATCTAAAACCTGGGAATCATGAACTACAGGTAACTTTTAATTCAAGAGTTCACACTTAGCTGATGCTTGATAAGGTAAATGGCATGCTGTCCTGGGAGAGAGCCTGAGCTCGGAGGATTCTTAAGCCGGGGGCTTCCTCCCGTTTAGTTGGGAGAGAGGCGAGTCTGAGCTCAGGTAGGTCTCGAGAACTCCCCTGGATTATGCTAAGAAAAAGGGTAAGGAGTCGAGGTGGATGGAGGGATTCTTCAAGACAAAAATGGCTAAGGTAAGGAAATCCGGCTATTTATGTGCATTTGGATTCATCTGATTGGTATATCATGTGATACCTAATGTGGGACCAGTCATAGTCAATCATAAGCATGTGATCCTCTCAAAATTACAAGAAACAGTGAATCTAATGAGTCATATGATTTATTGTTTGTAGTGAATCAAATTTCAGTATTAGCAGAATGGTGAATGACTTACTAACCGGTAAACTGAAAAAGTCAATTTCTTTTAATTAATGAAATGACGTGTTCAAATATATGGAAAGAGTAATTTCAGGAAAAAAGTACCACAATTTGTACATAAATTGAACAGAAGAAACAGATTTACTAAAACAAAAAATCAGAACAAACTAATATACAACAGGAAACAAACAATATGATGAATTTTAATCAATTAAACAAATAAAAAGGATTGCATTAACTTGAACCTGAACAATTTTGGTTTCAATACTGCATCTGGTGAATCTAATGAGTCATTGTTTGTTGTGAACAAATAGGCATTTGCTGAATTTTGAATAACTAACCATTAATAAACGGTAAACAAACAAAAACAACTAAAACAAATGACGTTCATAATCTGGTTGATAATCTGGAAATGAATCATTGCCCAAAATGTGCAGTTTTCCTAAAGGCAAAAAGTACCCAGATTAAAGAAATCAGAACAGACAATTTTACATGAATGGATCAGAACGAATGGATTTACTAAATACAAATTTGACTTTAATCAGAACAAACTACAGTAATACACTAACAGAATCAAAACAATATGACATTAAAAAATGAATCAGTATAATCAAACGTACTCAAGGAATCAGAATAAATGAATATGAACAATTTACTGTAAATTTACTGTAACAAAACCAAAACACAGGATTCACCTATAAAAATTAGCTTAACTAATCAGAAACTCACTTATTAAATGAATAAGAACAAACTCATGAAGCTGAATCTGAACAAAACTAAAACTGTAATGCTGAGATTTCAGTCAAATGAATATCGTAACATGACTTCATTATTTTAACAGTAACTGTGCATCATGTAGAGTAAAAAAAGGAAGCGTGTCACCAAAATGTGAGCATAAGTGGTCACAACGGACAAACTTGTCTGTATGTTAATTTATACAGAAACGGTAATGCACCTTGCAGAGCAACAACTAAAAATGCATTTTAATACTAGGTGAAAACAAGGCCTAAGAAAGCGTTCAAATCCAGGTGCAGCTAAAAAGTTTTGAACTTTTGATTCCTGAATGAACGGGAATCAAAAAGACTAACGAATCAATCACAGCCCTCTCACAATTCTGTTTAACACGTTTATCTACCATTTTCACACACTTCTCTCCAATCCACAGATGAAAAACACACCAAGTGGGCCCGTCTACGAACACAACCCACGTGCTTTAATCTACTAGAACTGTACTCATTTCTACCTCTCCTCCTCATTAAGACCCAAGTCCTTTCCTCTTGCTATTTTTAAACCCGTTTCTCATTCTGTCAGCTGCTTCCTAAAATGGCCGCCTTTGTCCTGCACTCCTGTGGGCTCCCAGTTCTCTCTCTGAAACTCGCTGTCCGGCTAGCGGCTGAAATTGGCGGTTTCAGTAGGGGCTTAATTAGTCTAGACAAGCGAAATTCAATTAAATTTCAATTAGGCTAACGGTGGAGGTCAGACACTCGGTGAGCTTTCGAGTAATTAAGCTGCAGGCACACAGCTGACTGGATGAGTTCAGTGTTTGTGTGTGGATGGGGGGGGGGGGGGGGTGTCATCATATCCCTACTGACCCTCTTTCATTCAAACGTGTGTGTGTGTGTGTGTGTACTGGTGTGTGTACTAAGTACCCTGGGATGTGCTTCCCAAACAACGATGTAATTCGCTGCTTAGCTAGCAAAGTACAATGTACTGTGAGTCAAACTTGTTTCCTCCATACAGCAGTGTTACCGTAATTACATTATTTTTCCACTTATGACGTAAAGTAAGGGATTACTTTTCATTTTTTTGTCATTTAAATTAGTTACTTATAATGTACTTGCCTTATACTGTTAATAAATTCAACAGTTTTGAATAAATCCATTCAGAGAAGCTAAGTAATTGTGCCTTTTGTAGTACAAATAAAATTTTAAGAATAATCCTGCTTAGAAAGTAACATCTTTCAAGATAATTGAACATTCTTAGTGAGAAATTAATGATAATATATGGAGTGTAGGCAGCACGGTGGCTCAGTGGTTAGCACTGTTGCCTCACAGCAAGGTCACAGGTTCGAGTCCTGGCTGGGCCAGTTGGCATTTCTGTGTGGAGTTTGCATGTTCTCCCCCGTGTTTGAATGGGTATCCTCCGGGTGCTCTGGTTTCCCCCACAGTCCAATGACAAGTGCTATGAGTGAATTGAATAAACTAAATTGGCCGTAGTGTGTGTGTGAGAATAAGTGTGTATGGGTGTTTCCCAGGAATGGGTTGCAGCTTGAAGAGCATCCGCTGTGAAAAACATATGCCGGAATAGTTGACAGTTCATTCCGCTGTGGTGACCTCTGAAATAGAGACTAAGCCAAAGGAAAATGAAGGAATGGTGTGTATGACATGAAATGTGGTGTCATTACTCTGAAACATTTCGTGATTTGATACGTTTAACATCTTCTTACATTTTTTAAATGAAGCTAAAAAGTCAGATTTGACTGACATTTAAAGAATTAAGACTTTATTTTCTATTTACATTGAGATTTATATGGATTTGATGTAGTCAAGTATTAGAATTACTTATTGAGTAATTAAGTTATCTTTCAGACAATTAGAAAAAAATTGAAATATAATTTTAATGATGCAATTAGTCATCAGTAATCAGTTTTTGGCAGAAATTTACCCAACACTGGTTGTCAGTAATGTCACAGGCTGCTTATTTAAATGTTTGGGATCAAAATAATGTTAGATTGTTGCTGTAAATAACAAACACAGCTCTTAGGACTCTTTTGCTATTTTTGTACTGCATTATTTTGATTTATTGGTCTGGATCATATTTAGTTCCTCCATTGTATACAACATGTACACAGTGTAAAAAAATGCCTTCACGTTATTGTCCCAACACAAATTCATTCATTCATTTTCTTTTCGGCTTAGTCCCTTTATTAATCTGGGGTCGCCACAGCAGATGCCCTTCCAGCTGCAACCCATCACTGGGAAACACACATACCCATTCACACTTATACACTACGGACAATTTAGCTTACCCAATTCACCTATAGCGCATGTCTTTGGACTTGTGGGGGAAACCGGAGCACCCGGAGGAAACCCACGCAAACAGCGAGAACATGCAAACTCCACACAGAAACGCCAACTGACCCAGCCGGGGCTCGAACCAGCGACCTTCTTGCTGTGAGGCGACAGTGCTACCCACTGCGCCACCGTGCTGCCCACCCAACACAAATTAAGTTAACTTAATCGTTTTTACAAATTTAAGTGGACTGAACATAAAACAATTAAGTTGTCCCAAAAATACTTAAGAATTGTGTTGTTTTAAGTCATTTTAAATAAGTAGTTTGAACACGCAGAAAAAAGTCATTTTTTTGAGCGCATACACACTTTGCAAATACTGTGCTTTAAAAGGATAGTTCAACCAAAACGAACACTTTCTTCACCATATACTCACCCTCAAGTGGTTCTAAACTTTTATGAATTTCTGTCTTCTGTTAAACACAAAATAAGATATTCTGTAGAATTTTTGGGGGGAAAGCAGCCATTTACATCCATAATACTATTGAAGTGGCTGTTTTTAATCAACATTTTTCAGAATATCTTATTTTGTGTTCAATATGCAGAAAGAATTTCAAAAGATTGAAACTTAATAATTTTTTTTTATAAATGACAGAATTTTCAACTATCCTTTAATACTTTAATAAGTAGAGAGCAAAACGTGTGTATGTATGGAATGAAACATATATACTGGATGTTAGCTTGTTTATTTTACTCATGGCCATGAAGTCAATATGCCATTTTTAAGATGAACCTCTTCTTCTAAGCACAGGTTGAGAGTTGTAGTTTCAACAAACACAAGTCACTGGATCTATGGATTCAGTTGAACTACATTGTTAACAGACTTTTGACCATTGTTAGCTAATAATGCTTTTGTAAAATGCACCCCAGAACGGCACACAAGATCATAGCAGATTTCGACAATGACACAAGAGTATATATCAGGAATCAAATATTACTGGAACGTTTGAAGGATGCATCTCAATTAAATTATTATAACCATGATTTTTACATCTGCTGAGGGAAATTATGCCACTTTCTGAAAATTTTATTGTTGTAGATGTTACCATTATCGGCACATTAAGAAAAATAATCATCATCCAGTAAATTATGCACATTTTCTTTTTTGTAAATTACACAGTATTTAGTGCAATAAAAAAATATTTAATCTATTACAATTATGCAGTATGTTACTGTATTTTAAAGTTGGAAATATCTTCTTAGCACCATAAAAACAGTATTTTTAAAATTTTTAATTTGCGGTTAATTGAAATACAGTAAAAATAATGAACAATATAGTATTTTATCACTGAAGAAAATAACAGTAAAAACAGATTTTATAACAGTAATTAGTTAATTATTTTAGAAAATAAGGCATAGCATGCCTTATTAAAATTCCCAAATTTCTATAAACAGTTAAAGGCAAAATTATTAGCTCTCCTGTAAAATTTTTATTATTTGAAAAAAAAATCCCCCCCCCCAAAAATTTCTTTTTTCAATATTTCCTATAATATTTTTACTTCAGAAGAAATTCTTTATATTTTAGTTATTTTAGTTTAGTTGCAATAAAAGTTGTTTTAAAAACATTTTATTAAATTTTCAAGGTCAATATTATTATCCCCCTTAAGAATTTTTTTTTTCGATTGGTTGTCCAAAGACTTGCCTTATTAACCTAGTTAAGCTTATAAATTGTACTTAAATCCAAATATTAATATCTTGCAAAATAACTAATAAAATATTACGTGCTATCACCATGGTAAAGACAAAATACTGCTATTGAAAAGTAGTTATTAAAAATATCATTATTTTTATTAAAAATGTGTTGTAAAAATCCTCCTTCCGTTAAACAGCACTTGAGGAATATTTTTAAAAAATTGTAAAAAATTCACAGAAGTGCTAATAATTTTGCCTTCAACTGTAAGTACACAATGTTGAGTTATATGTGTTGCTTTGGCTATGAACAAAACGGATCTTTTCAGTCTAAATTGGATGTACTTTTCAGTACAAACATACATGCAAAGCTTGCGTATGCAAACAAACACAGAGGAAACCTAGGTAAGAGCGTCTGTTTAGACACAACAGAGTGTGTCAGACAGAAGGAGGGGGAATCCTGAAATCCAAAACTGATCCAGTTAATCTGGACAGAGGGGGACGAGGCAGACAGCAAGCCATGTGGGACAGCAGCTAGTCAATCACAATTTAGACGAGCTGCGGCAGGCTAGCCTAGAATTATGGGAGATTATCTTCTGAGGGAGGTCAAAGGGGGAGAGCGAGACGAGCAGATCCCATAACAATGGTGGGAAATGAAATCTCTCCCAATCGCCCACTCTGATCATCTCATATATCACTGCTGGAGTTGCTATTTTGGACACACAGCATCTCAAATCGGCTTGAAGGAGCAGAGAAAGAGGAGCACCGACAGTTTCCAAGACATCCGCGAAGCTGTTTTTCGATCGCATCCTTGCAGACTGGCTGGGATAGAGACATCCATGAAAAAATCATCCGCTGGTGAAATATTTAGTGCAAAAAGGCGCATGAATAGATGAGGATCACCAGAGAGTGGGAGGAAGAGAAGTGTCAGTGTGATCTCGGGAGGGATCTGGGCGAATGTGTGTGTGTGAACTCGCTTTCTAAAAACCCATCTTTCCTTCCTTTCTGCTCACTGCTGCAAAACCTTGGCTGTATCCAAAGTCGGCCCTTATACCCTTATATGGTGCATTATTTGAGGGAGCAGCCGTTTGTAGTGGTCTCCGAAACCATAGTGGATGCTCTGAAGTGCACTCAATTCATCCCATAATGCACCGTAATCAAGTCTACAACCCATGTACACTCAACAGCTAGAAAATACCCATAATGCACTGTGAGAGTTTGCACGTCGAATGAATTTCCACATCTGACCACAAGATGGCCTCCATAGTAAAATCCCATTGTTGTAAGTTTCTAAATAATATATAATTTAATTTAATTAATGTTTGTATACATGAAAGAAATCTAAATAATTAGTTTCATTTAGCTAAATGTTAAATACCTATCACATGGTTTAACTAAGAAGTTGAATCTAATCTAATCTAATCTGTGAGATTTATCAACCAGCAAAACACAAACAAAATGACATTCATTCCCTTCATTCTCTTCTTCTAGTGGACTTTCTTAGTGGACTAATGTATAGAACAGTGAATGAGTTTGGTCTATACAAAACTACTGGATTTTTTAAGATACAACAATTTTGAGTCTCGGGTCCATCTTGAACTGGCTGTCACACCCTCTTTAGATGACCAGAGAGAAAGTCCTGTCATATCTAAGGCTTTCATTCAATCTTAAACCCCATTTTATACTGGGACATCTTGGCGACTTACTGACAATGCAGCTCTGGAGTGGCTCGCTTTGTGAGGCCGGGCTAAAACCATCGCTGCCCAATACTGGATTAGGAACCATGGATTGGCAGACAGAGAAAACAGCTTTTATACTTACAAAGTAAATCGGCAACGGATTGAGCTGAAAGAACGAAAGTAGGAGAAAGTCCTCTTATTTGTGTTTCCGACCACCACAAGAGAGCTATAATAAAAGATTCCGATATGAAACCTGAAACCAAGTTTAACATCCAAATGTGACCAGAATATATGAAAAAAACAAAGGTTTGTTAAAACAATCCGGCTGTGAGTAAAAATGAGCAAAAGGAGAGCACACACCAGCTCAAACTATCAGCTCATTAAAGGAGCATATGTGAATTTTGTGGCCAGGAATTTGGCTATGATTTTCACTTGGCCACCACATCAGTGCAACAGAAAGAGCTGGCATTCACTCTCAGACACACACACATACACACATACATACACATGAAGGCAATAACACACTAAAACATGTATGAAAGCTCCACAAATTTACAGTTTGTATAAAAATTTAAAGAGAATCAAGTCTTTGCCATTAATTAATAATCAAAGCGATTATAACCATCTATGATCAAGCATTTGGAAACCAGAACCATTTTAGGTGCCATTTTATGACCAGATTTTTTTTTAATCAGTGTTGCTTTGCAGTGAGCCAAAAAACACACTGCGACTAGTGGAGATTTAGTCAAAAACATATAGCATGGTAAGTGCAGTCCTATTGTCTTAGGTCTTTTAAAAGAATCAAACATACTGTAAAAGAGCAGTTACTGACTTACTCTAACTCGCTTGATGAACTGCTTTCATTATATCTGAAACAAAATGAACCAAGGACTGCTACTTCATCAAGTCATGCCATAAAAAGTCATTAAAAGGTCTAGATAAACACATTTTTTAAAGCAAAAATTCAATAAATATACAATGAAATACACGACTGAGTTATTATACTCTTCTGAACATTCCTGAGGGCACTAAATGCAGTACTGCAATAAGTACTTCTTTATTCTAAACATTTCCCCTTACAAGTGCCTTCTAAAAGAAATTGTTAAAGGAAGCATTCAGAGGAATCAAAATAAATTTCTATCCCTCATAATCATCTAAAAATAAAACATCCTCATGCCGACCCAAAACAAAAACCAAACATATATGTTGCCGTGTAAAATGTAGCTATGATATATTGACTAGCTAGACATTTTCTTTCCCATCTTCACCATTGAATCACAAGCTCAGAGTCAGTTTCCATATAAATGTTCATATCATGAAACACACACACAAGCAACTGCCTGCAAAAGCCTTATAAATCCAGACAGTGCAAATACAGGTACTATTAGCGAGAGCACAAACACGGCTCATGTGCTACGTGCGCTAACGCACTCGTATTACAGCCACTTATTTGTATCAGGTTCTCCAACTGCTCATCATGCCAAACATCCACAGACCTCTTGCGGAGAGTTCACATTTCTCACACTTTTCACACAACATCTGCAGACTCCTCACTCTAAAATATTGACCGAAGACCAGCATTAAACGCTCGATCTTAAAAACAATGTGTTGCGAGGTTCGAGCAGCTTGGGACGTTTTTGTTCTGTAACAGTCGGAAACCGAAGGTGTGGCTGCAGTGGATTATGAGCTTTCCCTGCATCGCTTTTTTTATTGTTATTGTTTTTGGCTCAGAAGCACGGAGCACTGTAACCTTTCTCTCGTCCCACCTTCCAATCCCCCTGCTTCAGATAACACTAACCACAAAAATCCAGTGGAACCAATTACCAGTCCTCCTGATGCAGTTTGCCTTGCAAATCAGGCCTTAACCCATTCAATAGGCAGGCATGTGCAGACTCTGACACATGCAGAGACTCATTTCACACTCATAGGCTTCATGCGATTTGCACTGGATGGTGTCAAATGGTCAGACAAAACTACCAAGATGATCTGATTGGTAAAGCATGCAAAGACAGATTTTGTTTATTGCTAGGAAAAAGTAAGAGGAGGGCTGGTTGGCAAGGCATCATTATGAGGTTGTTAAGTGTTTTTATGTATATTATGGCTAATTCACACTGCACAGACAGATGTTGACCAACAGGCACTTTGTCGAATCAGTGTGTTACTGACATGTTGCCGTTGGTCGGCAGTGTAAATTGGCCTTTAACTATATTTTGGTTGGTTGCATACTGCTCCAAGTAGAAAAGAGTAATCTTTAAAACAAAGGTTACAAGGTTTTTGCATTGATACCATGCAAGAACCATTTGGGGTTCTTAGTAGGAGTCTAGGAGCCAGTGATTAGATCACTATTTTAAAGAGTATGAGTAAGAACAATGCTTATACAAGAAATAAAATCTAACCATGTGTTTTAGTGATTTTTGAGAACAGAATTCTCATGAACATGGACATGTCTAAAAGTTAAAGAACAGGAAAAAGGTGCAAACACAAAAGGCAATGTTTATGCATGGATACGCTGATTTTCTCACACCTTTTTACTGTTGTAGGTCATGTTCCACAGGCCATGAGGGTAAAAATAAACCCTGGCTGTAGATGTCACTAGTCTTTTGGAGTTTGTTCACTGTATCATTAAAACAGCATCCGATCTCTCAGACTGGAAAGCTCTGGACATATTTATGCATTAAACAACTAAGATGTACTTTAAACACTGTTCAAGATTACCACAAAAATAAAATTGTTATGAAATGTTCATGTAAACTCATCTCAAAACCAAAATAAAAGATTTTTTTGATTGATGTAAAATTTAAAAAGTATGATTCTCATGAAGAAATGTTTGAGTTTTAATTCATAAGTCATTAAGATTTTTTTCCTGTCAACACTAATCCCAGTGGGAAAAAATGTTCCAGTAAATTGTAAATACAATAGAAATGAAAGGTTAAAAATAGTATGATCAAATGCGGAACTAACATTTACATCTTGATGTTTTAACATTTTAAAAGTAAAACAACGATGCCACGTTGTTGATGTTTCTTGATTTTGAAAGGTCCGCCCAGGTAAAGTGGGCAAGTATTCATCAACATTCATACAAATTCATTCTCAAGGGACCTTTCATTCATTAATAAACACATCTAAGGTCTTCATTGATGAAGTGGAAAAGACGACAGTCGTTTTTACGACATTCACCAACATCTGTATGTCAAGTGTACATACAAACCAAATCTCAAGAGACCCTTCATTCATTCAGAAAAATATCTGATGCCTTGCGCTGTCATATATAACAAGTTTTGACTTGTACTCTGTACCACAATCAAAACAGGCTGCAACATACGGTCGATTCTCTGGATTCTAAAAACATCAAAGATGGGTCACAGATAACAAATAAACTTCCAACAGCGAGTCCAATCCAACCCCACCCACATACACACACACACACACATATATATCTAAAGCACTCTAGATTTACCCAAACGCACTATGACATCTATTAGAGGAGGCGTTGAGAAAGGTTCATTACACAAACTAATACAGACACACAATTGTGTTTGATTCCTCCCACACAACTTTCTATCAGCTTGCTCTTGAGGACACCTGGGTGAAGCTGAATATGCCTATATGTGACTGAAAGTCTGAAGAGATGTCTCTCTCTCATCTGATAACTTCATTTGTTTTGTTTGTTGAGGACGTTGGAGGATGAGAAAGAGAAGCACTTACCGGGTGTCTACCCTGTGGGTACATGGTCAACGGAGGGATGCCGGTTTGATGGCCAATGCACTGACCCTCCGTACTGCTGCGATCCCTTCTCTACCAGGGGACTGAGCCCCGGATTGAGCTCGGGAACCCGGCTCTGTCCTTTCGGAGCCGCAGAAGACTGTCAGTGCATCCGACAAGGAGTCCTCTAAAAACAGATCCCCTTACTTCACACTTGGACTGGATTTCCCCCCAGAAATCCCTGACGTCCCACTTTGTTACCGTCCGACAGATCAGGAGAACGGGAGAAGCAGGGAATTCCGAAGTATCACGTCCAGCTCTCCTTAGACTTGTCCTTTTGCAAATGTCCCCAACAAGCTACAAAAACAAACACGTATCTCCATTCGAGTCTTCCAACCTTGTAACAGTACCTCAAAACTACAGGGCTTCTTTGCAGAGGTCTAAAAAAAAGGGAGAAGGAGGTACGGGCTTTGTTTTTAATCTAAATCTAGAGAGGAAAAAAACACACACACACAGGAAAGCAGGAAAGAACAGCAGGTCACTGGAAGATCCAGCAGGCTTTTCAGCAGCGAGCCCTAGACTGTAATATATTGTGCCTGTTGGCTTCAACACAAACACGACAGCCTGCTCAAGCTGCAGTTAAGGTGGACCAGCTGAGATAGATGGAGGATAGATAGACGGAAAGATAAAGCCAGAAATAGACACCAATACATGTGTGCAACCAATGATACGATTTCTTGTCATCACTGTAATCATTACACTGTGAAGTGATGATTATGCAGACAAACCTATGAAAGAAAAAGGTCACACATTAGAAATTTCCTTGATTCATTAAAGAGCAAATTTAGATATTTGCTTAAGTGTCCTTCTCATATTTTTCTACTATAAAAAGACCACTTACCTCAGTAATCTCTCATGTGTCTCTTCTAGATCAGCTCTTGTCAATTTCTCAATGTGTGCTCCAATTTGTCCAGCCTGATATCAAAATGAGAGATTTTTATATTGTTTTTCTCATCAAATTATCTGCATTATGCTTCCAAATTTGTCTATGGACCTCAATGGTTATAGGTTTCCAGCTTTCTTCAAAATATCTGCTTTTGTGTTCAACAGAAGAAAGAAACAAAGGTTTGGAACAAGTAAAATGTGAGTAAATTACATTTTTGGGTGAACTATCCCTTTAACCGAGATCACAAATAAGTCTCCTAAGCTTTGAAAAGAGCAACCTCTGAGCAATTAAATTTCAACATCATAAAACAAAGGATATAAAAAAAAAAATGAAAAAGAGATGAGGAATGAGCCAATTTGCCAGCAATTTCGTGAAAGCATCATGTGTGTCCATCTCCATATTTGCAGGTACACCTCCGACAGATGAGCATTTATCTCTGCTTTGAGAAATAAATGGGCAAATTTAGTTGTGATTGTAACATTTATGACTTGATTTATCCAGAACAAGCTCACTTTGCTTATTTATGTGCCTTAAAAGACCCACAAACCCCTACCATACCAGTATGGTTCTTATCTGTCCATCTTTCTCTTGATCTCCTCCGTCATCCTAGCGTGATCTCAGAGGTGTCCCTTGTTAGTCATCTCTCTGTCTGCGACACCTCTCAGGTCAGGGATTGCCCTAATCGCCGTTATCTAATTGTGCGGATTAGAAAGGTAATTATTCACATGACTCTCTCCCTCTTACTGATACGTGATGAAGCTGGCTGAGTACAAACAGACATGAAAATGACCGATGGGTCTTGACAATAATCTGGCCTTAGCTAGACGGGCTTCTGCATCCTGGTATAGGTAAAGGGTAAGCAGGCTTAACACAGGACCTGAAATAAGACAATAGGAAAAGAAGAGGGGGAAGGACCGGGTAATGTATCACAATTGCTGGATTTTTTATACTTTATTTGAAGTTATTCAGGCATTCTTACAGTTCTGTCCTATTTTTCATCTCTCTCTCTCTCTCTCTCTCTCTCTCTCTCTCTCTCTCTCTCT
>CAIGQW010031024.1:6877588-6903040 GCA_903798125.1 Danio choprae
ATATATTGAGTAATAAATGCATAGTATACATACATATTATTTGCATGTTTGTAATTCACATTTAACCATCAAGAGTTTTACAGTGCAGTGTTATGTATCCTGCTGACTTTGTCGAGCGCGCGCGTGCACACAATGAAAGAAAAGAGAGACTAGCTCTGTCAGTGAGAATCGATTGCTCTGATAGATGAGGTCTATTCTTTAACTGAACTAAGCTCCGATTGCTAGCGAGCGCATCAGTGTGGTCGGGCCTCCATCTCTCCGGTAATTAACTTCAGGCTTCACCTGTTGTGGCAGTTTGAATCGGAGTATCGTCTCGCGCCATCACACACGACACAAGTCTTTCCTCAGTCATCTGCCTGTGAGCGTGTCACCAACTACAGATCTTTATCCAAATTGTGTTCTTGGTTTCAGCAGTTTACTATGCACATATTATTCTAGGACATACAGACAGACATCTATCAAACACGTCGGTGTGTTAATGAATTGTTGGATCACTATTTACCGTTGTACAACAAATTTACGCGGGGAAATTTAAAAATAAACGGAAACATCGCGTCAAGATGCAGATTTCAAACAGAAAGCTGGTTGGATGACATCTGCGTGAGACGTGCTTCATCTACACTTCTCTGACTGTTTAAAGTGAGTACATTTATCTCTCGTTTAGATAGCCTAGCCTATTTTGGCGAAGACGGATATAAAATCTTTTTAGTTTAGTTGTCAAATCTTTCATCATAAATTTTGGCCTTAACTTGCTACATCTCTGAAAGAAGAGCGATAGGCTATGCTTCTTGCTGTGAGGCTAACGTGCTACCCACTGCGCCACTGTGAGGCCCTATATATATATATATATATATATACACATCAGAGACAAAGGTACAAGACCTTTGGGTGTTTAATAGCTTAATTAACTTTCCCATTAAGCATTGCGAATTAAACATTCGAATGATAAACAATGCACAAATTTAAAAAAATATTTATTTAAAGTTGTTGATCGTATCTATATTTCAGTATTTTGAGAAAGTAAGAAGACTCTATAGACGAATTACCGGTTTGTAAACATCCAGGATGCGCGCGCATCGAGGTTGCAGAAAAAAACGGGAGCACTAGCATTTACAGCGAGTGAATGACATCCGATGCGGTACAGAGTTTGTTGTTGTATTAGAGATAAGTTATATTGATTACATATTATATATATTATTAACATAATCCTTTCAGCGTATTATAACAGCTTGTCACCCAGTGATAAGCACAGTTATTCGGCAAAATTAACGTTAAAGTGAGCGGCGTTTGCGATAGCACCCTCCCAATGGATGTTGGATAAGATGAAATGGCCAAGCATCCAGCACGAAATATACAACTATCTCATTGAAACCTCCAAGTGATTTTACAAGAGAGAAGTCAAAGGCCTACAAGTCTTTGGACACCTACAATTTTGTTCTGTGTGGTCATGTGACATTACATTGCTAAAAACCGAGGTTCTGCCAAGCCAAAGACAAGGAAAGAAGACGGAACTGTACAAGGCCTGGGTAATCATGAACAAGTAAAACAACTGTATTCTGACAGTGAACTGCAGCTGTACGGCAGAATATGTGAATTTACATGTGTACATTTCATTCTAAGCATTCAGTGTCCGCAGTTTAATTAACCATATTTAACTCTTTTTGTTAAAATCATTGCTGCAATCAAAAACGAGCAATGTGTGTGATTCAGCATAGCGTGAATTTACCTGATATAAAATGAGTCGAGCATTTTTAATTAGGTCCTCACTCCATTTAGCTCTTCTGATGGCTGTTAGCCAGACGTCTGCGGTTGACATTAAAATCAGTGTGGTGAACGATAAAATTTAAGTTATCTATTTTTGGACTTTCGATTTTGGCATCCTACCGCACAACACGACACGTTTGCTTTTGCAACCGGTATGCGCGGTTGAACCCGTGTGACGTCATTTGTGACGTAGGTTGGTAATTCCCCCATTACATCCCTCACAGTGCTTCGTGGGAGTGGGTGGAGCTAAAATATAGCTCGCTGCCACTCTCTCATTGGTAGAAGTATTTAACTCTTTCCCCACCATTGATGATATATCTCAGTGACAGTGCTGCCCTGTCATTGACAAGTTTTTACAGCACTCTGTTTTAGGTCAATTACAGAAAGGGTAATGCTAGCTCATGTCCTGAATGAGTTACTGAACTTCGGGGTCTCCTTTGAGATATAAGAAGATCAGTGTAAGTGTACTGTAGATCAGATTGCATGTAAAAATTAAGAGTTCTATAACCTGCTTTTGGCTTACTCCCTTCTTCCATTGATAAATTTTTTGCCCCATTGATCTTGAAGAGTTTCCCAGAGATGGGTTGCAGCTGGAAGGGCATCCGCTGCGTAAAACATATGCTGGATAAGTTGGCGGTTCATTCCGCTGTGGCGACCCCAGATTAATAAAGGGACTAAGCCGAAATGAAAATGAATGAATGAATGAATCTTGAAGAAGTTATGTGTGTGTATTATATACTATATATCTTAAAAATGCAAAAAGATTTTATTTTTTCAAAATTGTTGATTGAAACCTATCTGTGGTGATAAAACATTAACACAGGAAAATATAATTAAATAGCTTTTTTTGTTTAAGAGCAGAAGCTTGGTTCTTTATTTTGATATATGTAATATGCGAGCAGAAAATATTCTGAGGGCCTTCAAATTTAGTTGAAAATCATCAAAAATGTTGGACGTGGGTGGCAACTTTAAAAGAAAACTGCCAGGGAAAGAATAAAAAAGCATCATGGGTAATGTAGTTTAAATGTATTCATAATTTTTTAAAAGTCAGATTATAAACCTTGCTGTATTTCTACAGGTACATTGCCCTTTTTATTGACCAAAGTGATTTGAATGCACCTGATTACAGCATGTAGTGATCTTTACTTTCTGCTGTATAACCTTGCTGTTACGAGTAGCAGAGGACAGTCTGGGTGAATTATGACTGATCCTTTTCTGTCCTAGAGATTGATGGATAGAGAGTGAATGTTAGATGTTGACATTGAGAGGCACATTTGCATATCATCTCATGATGGAGTCTAAAAATAATATTTGTATGTATTAAAATTCAAGATTAAAATGACATTTACAACCAATTAGATTTTTTAATATGAGGTATGAGTAAAACACAATATTTAATGGCAGAATAATTTATTCTAATTAACAATTACCAATAGCATGGCCTAGGTGACATCATAAAAACATTTGAAGTTCAAAGATTTTTAGACTAAGATTTTTTTCTTTTCACAATAATGCAATATGGGCGACACGGTGGCTCAGTGGTTAGTACTGTCACCTCAGGTCGATGGTTCGAGTCCCGGCTGGGCAAGTTGGCATTTCCGTGTGGAGTTTGCATGTTCTCCCCATGTTTGCGTGAGTTTTCTACCGGTGCTCCAGTTTCCCCCACAGTCCAAAGACATGCGCTGTAGGTGAATGGGTAAGCTAAATTGTCCTTAGTGTATGTGTGTGAATGAGTGTGTATGGATGTTTCCCAGTGATGGGTTGCGGCTGGAAGGGCATCAGCTGCGTAAAACATATGCTGGATAAGTTGGCGGTTCATTCCACTGTGGCAACCTTAGATTAATAAAGGGACTAAGCCGAAAAGAAAATGAATGAATGAATAATGCAATATGGGCGACACGGTGGCTCAGTGGTTAGCACTGTCACCTCAGGTTGATGGTTCGAGTCCCGGCTGGGCCAGTTGGCATTTCTGTGTGGAGTTTGCATGTTCTCCCCATGTTCGCGTGAGTTTTCTACCGGTCCTCCGGTTTCCCCCACAGTCCAAAGACATGCGCTATAGGTGAATTGAAAATTGAAATTGGCTGTAGTGTATATGTGTGAATGTGAGTGTATGGGTGTTTCCCAGTATTGGGTTGCAGTTGGAAGGGCATCCGCTGTGTAAAACATATGCTGGATAAGTTGGCGGTTCATTCCGCTGTAGCAACCCCTGATGAATAAAGGGACTAAGCTGAAGGAAAATGAATGAATAATGCAACATGACTAGGAACTTTATTTAATAGGGTCAGTTTTGATTTCATGCTGACATTGTAGTCACATGACTGCACCAAATACACTAAATGAAGTTATCAATGGGCAAATCAGTTTTTTTTATACTTCTAATTTCTCAGGTCTTATTTTCTTTGGCTTGCTCTTGAGCATTATGTACGTAAAATGCACTGGCGGAGGTGACCAGATGTAGTGTGTGAGAATGGATAGAGCTCAAGAAGGAAAACAAGGTTTGTGATATAATCAACGGAATGAGAGAGAGGAAAGGAAGATTAAGAGAGAAAGTGTATGCGCTCTGCCTGAGGGCCAGACAGTGCGAGTAAACACTGAAAAATTCCAGATACCGTGTTTTGAGAATCCAGAGGGAATTTTGTGGTTTAAATGGCCTAAAAAACAGCTCGGCTTAAACTCATAGGGGAAGTGAATTAACAGGCAGAGAAGAGGATTTATGTGATTTATTATAGGCACATGTTTCAGTCTGAGGACACCGCACAGTGTGCGGCAAACAAAGACTACGCGCACGCACGCTTTCACGCATGCGCACACACACACACACACACACACACATACTTTACGGACACAACCACAAGCAACCAGGATTTGAATTTTAGTATGGCCTGCAATAATAAAGAGTACACGATGACAACCATACCCCAATAATGTGCCGTAATAAAACAAGAAGTTGTTTTAACTGACACGTTTTGTACCAACGTTCTCCCTCCCCCAGGATTTGAACATAATCAATTGCATCCTAAAATTGCAGCAGATGTATCTGGCTTTCATGGCCTCAGAATTCATAACCCTAATTTCTTTCCATTAGTGGGTCAATGCAGCGAGAAGCAGTACAAGACTTTTATTTAGGACACGTTTTTACCTTCCCATGATCCCCTTTGAGATCCAGCCTGGTATGGAGAGCAAGTGAAAAATGTGTTTTATTTTTACCGATACATTTATAAAGGCTACAAACTTTGTAGAAGTTTTGGTATACATAACATTTAGGAGTCAGGTATTTCTATATATTATTAAAAACAGTAATAATAATAATGAAGCGACACAGTGGCTCAGTAGTTAGCACTGTTGCCTCACAAGAAGCAAGAAGGTCGCTGGTTCGAGTCTTGGCTTGGTCAGTTGGCATTTCATTGGCGGTTCATTCCGCTGTGGCGATTCCTCATGAATAAAGGGACTAAGCCAAAAGGAAAATAAATGAATGAACAATTTTGCAAACCTGATCAGATTTAGTGGATTTAACAGATTTTCAGGTTATATATGTAATATCTGAAAGTTTTTATGTTACAACCACAGTGCACCCAAGCGTTCATTTAAACAGCAACAATTTACTAAAGCTTTTTAAAAAATAGTACAGATGACAGTATTGGTAAAGCAAAAATAACTACAATCCTGTATTATGCATGCCAGGCTTGTAGGTAGAGATGTCTTTTTGTAGTAAGATACTAAAGTGGTCCCTCGCCATAACGCGGTTCACCTTTCGCGGATTTTTTTGTGTGCAATTTGACATGCTTTTTTCACCGATTATTGTGTTCTGCATCCTGATTGGCTGTAGACCGTTGTCAATCAATCTCCTTCGTCTCCTGTACAGTACAGAATGCGTTCTGCTTGCCAAATTTACATAAATCGCTAGCAGTGTGACTCTGAAGTGCTGTACGGTATGTTTGCAAGTTTTCTTCCCAACAAACCCCATAATGTCGATGAAACATTCTGCACCGTGAAAGGCACCTGCGGTAGCACCCAAAAGGCAGAGGAAGATGCTAACCATGCGTCGCACAAAAAGTTGGACTTCTGTACATGCTAAAGGAAGGTAGAAGTTATGCGAGTGTCTAAACAAGAGAGAAAAGTGTGAAAAGGTTAATGCCTAAAAAAAAAATACAATTTAAATAAAGCTGACTACTTTGTGGATTTCACCTATTGTAGGCTATTTTTAGAACGTAACTCGATTAACAGTGGTCCCTCGTGTGCACAAATGTCCAGAAGTTTGTTATTGTAGTTTTGGTTGTCAAGTACTCATTCGTGCCTATAGACTGGAAATGTGATACACATGGATGATGTTATTTTCACGAAGTTGTTTTTGTTGTTTACATAGAGATAATAACCATATTAGTAGGTCACTAAATCCGAAATTTTAATTCAAAATATTTGCACGAAATTCAACCTCACATTGTGTCAATTGCATTGACACAATGCCTTCCAAATGTTTGTCCATCATAGAAAAATTAGGAGGTTAGATTTTTTTTTTTTCAGTTTTTCGTAAAAAGCATTTTGTGATGTGTTCTAACAATTCTAAACCCCCGTACAAGCGAAAGCCAAATGCCATCTCTTTGATCGCAGAGCATTCATTCCTCCATTTTCTTTTCGGCTTAGTCCCTTTATTAATCTGGGGTCGCCATAGCGGAATGAACCGCCAACTTATCCAGCATATGTTTTACGCAGCGGATGCCCTTCCAGCTGCAACCCATCACTGGGAAACACCCACACACACCTATTCACACTTATACACTATGGACAATTTTGCTTACCCAATTCACCTATAGCTCATGTCTTCGGACTGTGGGGGAAACCGGAGCACCCAGAGGAAACTCACGCCAACACGGGGAGAACATGCAAACTCCACACAGAAATGCCAACTCACCCAGCCGAGGCTCGAACCAGTGAGCTTCTTGCTGTGAGGCGAGAGCGCTACCCACTGCGCCACCGTGCTGCCCCCGATCAGAGCACTTTATGACAAACAAAGTGCGGAATATAAAGACAGAATGTGGCGGATGGTTGAGAGCCTTTTCTAAAGCCTATTGTATTGCTGGTTTCAGTGCCTGGTGTGCACCTTTCCCATGCGGATGTTTGCCAAGTGTGTGTGTCCATACCTTTGATGTACTGCCAGTCTCTGTTTACCATTCGTTTACAAAAATGTGTGTCAAAATGCTAGGGATTTCCTGAAATAAACTTTGCGTTTTGGGAAAATTTTGCACAGCTGTTTGATAAGGAGGTGAACTCTCCTTCCTCTTCCTGCAGTGGATTGGATGAGTTTGTGTATTGGACAAAGCATCACTGCTTAAATTGATGCTGAATTATTTTGCGTTTGGTGGCATAGTGGTTAGCACGGCTGCCTCACAGCAAAAAAGTTGCTGGTTCAAGGCTAGACCAGGAGTTAGTGGGTTCTCAACATGTCTGCGTGGTTTTCCAATTCAGATCAACTACATTTGATTGTAGGGTGTGGATGGAAGAGTGTATGGGTATTTCTCAGCATGGTTGTACTCTCAGTGTTGGGTTGCGGCAGGAAAGGCATCCGCTGTGTAAAACATATGCCAGAGTAATTGGTGGTTCATTCCGCTATGGCAGCCCTTGATGAAGCAGGCCAAAGGAAAGTGAGTGAGTGTGCTGCATTTTCTTTACAACAGATTAATTAATACACATTCGACACAAGATTTCTGTGCGTGACAACTTTTCAGATATCAATATGAAGAAGAAAAAAAAACATGAAAAAAGCATCGGATTTCAGTGTGCAAAGACATTAAAACATTGAAATCTGTTTAAGTTAACATTTTCAGACCCTAACATGTATATTGTGTGTAAGCGAATGCCTTAAAAACACATAAATATTGCATAATAAACATCAGAGGGAAAAGCCCAGATGAATATACATTCTAGAAAATGTGATACATAAACTTGGGTCTGGTCATTTCTGTGTTGAAACATTGACTTAATAAATTCCTTTATGCACATTAAAAAGTCGTGATTTTTGCCTTGAAAGATTATGTGATTGGGTAACGGCTAAACAGCGCAGTGATCTTATTGAACACTATCTCAAATGTATTATTAATTTTTAAATACCTTAGCAAAAGTCCATTATCAAAATTATTTTGTATAAATATCCCCCAGAACTGATGTATTTATTGCATAAATTTATTTAAACTGATTTGATATGAATTGTTATTGATATATTAAGTAAATTTTCCTAAAAAATCTTAATTTTGTTTCTTGAAAACATGAAATGGAAACTACTTTATTGGATTATGTTTAAACGTTATTGTAATTTTGTGCACAAGTTAAATGTTCTGTAATGTTAATGTAAAAGAGCACACAGAACATTCTGCGAAATATCTTCTTTTTTTGCTCCATGAAAGAAAGTCATTTGGATTTAGAAAAACAAGAGGGTGAGTAAATGATGACAATTTCGGCTGAAGTATTTATGCCTTTCAAGAGGTTTTACAGTAATGTAGTGTTTGTTGTTGATGTTGTTGTTGTTTTGAAGGCATAATTGGACAAGGAAAGGATCTTGCAAATAAATGAGATGAAAGTTCTCTCTCCATGCGCAGCTGCAGAGAGGTCTGGCCAGTTGGCAGGGTGCCCGGCCCATGTCATGCCAATTAAGTTCATCAGCTAAAAGTCTTCCATCTGGGAATGCCGCCTGTTACAGACAACATTAACCCCTCCCCGATGCATCCCGGAAAACACAGCCGGGAAAAAAAGGGATGTAAGGATTCTTTCTCTTTGACACTTTCAACCTTATCGATCTCCATCTCTTTTCCCATTTGAAGCGATTTGATTTTCTTTTGGTTTGATTCCAGCATTAACCCTTATTGTTTGAAACAGTGTTGGATTACAGTGTTCAAATAAAAATGGCTTGTGGCTATGTGCAATCGGCTATTACAGATCACAATCCAGCTAAATAACTCCATCTGGTGGGAGCCTTTCATTAAAGAGGCAAATCAAAATCACAAGAGTGTTCAACATCACTCATTTAAGGCACATTGTGAAGAAACTAAAGCTTGAATGTACTATACCACAGTGCAGCTGTAAAATGACATTTCAGATTATAATGTTCTCTTAGCTTCTCTTTCAGTCGACTAACACTTGAAGAGGAGACGTGCCTGGTGGTCTCATTTGAGATTTCGGTCTGCTAATTACATAGAAACCAAGCATCTCATTGCTTTCATGAGTGGGGGCGAAAGTGTTAACTAATTATGACATTATCACATTGACAGTGAATTGCATGACAATTCAATGCAAGGGAGTGCAACAAAGACTACCAGTGGGAGTGAAGATATTGTTTACTGTCAACCACAATCCTTCTTTCTTACTGATATAGATCATTCTTCAAGTCTCTTTTGATCCCTCCCCCCTCATCACCCCCTTTTTTGTGACACAAACAGCTTTTGATGCCAGTGACCTGTTCTCCATTGGGCCCTCGGGGTCCTTCTATTCCAGCTCTGACTGAAATTCACACTAAATATTGTATGTAGAGAAAGTTTGAGCGTAGGATTATAAATCACATTTATATTCAGACAGTTTCAGACTGTCTGTTGCAAATGTTCATGGGCTGCACTGCTGGATTGCGCGTAGGTTATACACTCTCACGCACACTCATACCTGAGTGTCAGGTAAGGAAATATCAGACGGGAAAAAATAACCTCGGGCACTGCTTTTGACTGACTGCCATTCTGAAAAATGAAGGAATGGAAACTTCAATTCAGGCTACATAAATATCATATGGCGTTTGAGAGGAAATATTTTATTTTAAAGGATTAAAGTTGTAATTTCCCCAGAGATTCATGTGTATAACCATGTCTGTTTTTAATTATGGTTCCTGGGAATTAAAGTGCATGAATAAACTATCATTTTGTATTAAAGTGAAGTCAAAGAGGGTCAGCCTCTTCACCTTTAATATACTACATATACAACTCTTTTTTGATTGATGTCACCAAACTCTGCTTATAAATCACATTTTAAAGTCCAGTTAATTTGTATATATACAAGAGGTCAAGGACGATTAGCACGATTCACTTGTGATAGATGCCTTCAATGCATTAACATGAGAGAAGCTTCATGTGAATTGTACTGAACCGGCAAAACCACATGAGCAGAGTCCTTCAGCCTGGCCAAGATTTCAGTCTTCACACATTGTGACTCCAGCCTGCCTAGTGTCTGCCATACAACCGCTCCTGTGTTGTAAAGAGACCACACAATGACCACATGCCGTTCACCAAGCCACCACTGTTTGGCAACAGTCAAGAGTACAGCCTTGTGGGAAATCATTTGGATGAAGAAGCAGGATCGGGGCGTCCACTAGAGACTCATTCAGCAGTGTAAGCTCCTCCTACCATTTTTTAAACTATATTATAACACGATAATATAGGAGGACAGAAAGTGAAGGGAGAGGGGACCGTAAAAGACCTAGAACTCAAGCGCAGCCCAGCTACTACATGTCAGACTGTTGACCCCATGGTTATCTGACTGCACTGCACTTATATGATTTTCAGAGAAATACTTACTGAAGCTGATTGGTTTGTAACAGGGTTGTCTGTCATCCAGGGTTTTTATTTGTCTCTAAAGCATTGTTAGCCAACTGTGGTTGCAAGTTACATTGTGGCTAACATTGTTCAATGATTTTCAATGCACATATATAGTATGTGAAAAACAGTATGTGAGCAGAGTTGCACGTCAAAATTCATAGTATTTGAGAAACAGCAGACGAGAAGTACCCGGTTGACCTACTACTTTCAGCGGGATTCTGAAGTGTGCATCCAATGGACACTTTACTATCTCACAGGAAAGAATTTATGAATGCAAGTAAAGCAACACAACTCACACAGGTAGGTCATGTGATAATGTCAAATGGGAGATATGGTAGGTCCAAATTCCACTCAGACTGATATTCATAATATATAAAACAAACATTTTTAATGTTCGTTAAGTAGATTCGAATTCAAATGTATAACCTACTTATTAGTATGCAATGTTTTGTTCCCAAAACAAAAGCGACAATGAACATTTGATGATTGTACTTGCCACACAAGTCCGGAAGGTGAGACAAAGTGCAATGGGCCCAGATAATTGTTGGGGTCCTCAGTAAAGTCCAGTGGGCCTAGAACAAATAACTTCCAAAGTGGAGCCAACATCACAGCAACATGAGTTCCACAGGGGTGACCACCTCCCCAAACCTTGCTACAAAGATGTACCAAAGGTGGACCCAGGAATGCAATTTTTACTGAAAAGAGACAAGACAGTTACAACAAGCTAATTAGTCAGTTGGGCTTAATTGGATTTAAAGTAACACAATTTACAATGTTTATTTGCAAATTGTTAATCTTTAGGTGAAACATTAATTGGTGCAAGTTAATCCACTGATTTATTTTTTGTTTGTTTTAGTAATCTTGAATTAAAATCTGTCCATATGCTTCCATGATTGGACTGGCGGTCCTTTTCTGCCGACATCAGTTTGATATTCTCAACTATGCCTCTCTTACCATTAGTTTGCAATAAGGGAATGATGTACAAAAAGAAAACTCCACCCCTACTCAATATTCTGTTTCAGTTGGAAGCACATCAACATACTGAGTTGAGAGACTTTTATGTAACATCAACATAAAAGTCTCATCAACCTCCGGTCATTCTTTTGGAAACACAGCCCATAATTGAGAACGACTTTAAAAATGTAATTCATGGAAAGTTACTGAAGATGGTGGATGAGTGACAGAATAGGTGTAAGAGCAGGAACAGACTGGAGAGGTGAGAAAGAGTTGAAAAGTTGAAGCAGAGACAGTGGCAGATGGAAAGAACAATATGGAAAAGAGTGACAGATCAGGAGAGGAAGGAATGGGTAGATTGACAGCGGTCGGCAGAGGGAGAAGGGCAAAAGGGCAGTATTGTGCCGGTAGCCCGAGGTGTTTTCCTACTTCAGACGCCTGATGGATGGAGGAGGCGGTAAACGAATGAATAAAGAATGAGAATTTCAGATGAAAGAGCTCTCCAGGAATAACAGATTCTCTTCCATCAACACATCCAGAGAGAGAGATAGAGGAAGCTTACGGTTCAGAGTGAACTGAAGTTTCTGCTACTAACTGATCTATATTTTTTTAAAGAAGAGATTATCCAAAAATGAAAACTCTGTCATCGCGTACTCAAGCAGTATAAAGCAGCATGAACTATGAAAACAAACAAACGTAACTAACTAAATAACCAACCAACCATTCAGAATGAGACAAACATTTATTATAACATTTATAAATAAAAAAATATATATTTGATCAGTTCCTCGTCCAATTAACACATTTTCAATTAATTTTCCAAATATATCATTTAAAACATTGTTAAATATAAATCTTTTTCACTTACAGATCAACAAAATATATTTGTTGTGATGAATGTCAAATTTTAAGGTAACACACCTCTTATTAATGCTTTTAACTTTAGTAATTTAGTTAGTAAACTTTAGTATTTAAGTTGATAATCAATATCTTAGCATTGTCTGTAAGTGTAGAAGTTTTGTATTAAAGTGTCTAACATTAGGCTGAGATAAATGTTTATCACCATTGCCTGCAGTAATGGTGGAAAATGTACATAATTAAGAAGAATAACAACCTTAAGTCAGGAGAGACAGGGTAATAGAATATTCCCTACCTTTTTTACAGTGACTAACTAATTAACCAACATTATAATTCAAGGTGAGAAGCAAACAAGCTTCTGTTAAGTATCATAACAATTGACTAAGTAACATCTTTCTGTTCAGGATGAATGGCACTAAAGCTTCTATTATAGAGCAAAAATATTACAAAGGTTTACAAAATAATGAAAGTACTAATGAACTAATCATAGAGAACAAAGGGTAGAAAAATATATAAAAGACAAATGTAGAATGAGTAACACCTAAGGTCATAAAATCAAAGAAAAGTATAGAGAGATTGACTAACTTTCAGTCATTCAGAGTAAATTGTAGTAAAATGTGAACAACAGAAAAAGTATTGTGAGATCAGTTTAAAACTAACTACAATACACTTACGAATAGAGGTAGCCAGACCATTGTTAATATAAAAGCATCCTAAAAGTTGACAGAATAACCGATTAAATTACACTCAACAAAAATAAAAACGCAACAGTTTTATTTTTGCTTTGAGCTGAACTCAAAGATCTAAAACTTTTTCTAAGTACACAAAAGGCCTATTTCTCTCAAATATAGAGAAATAAACGTTTGTCTAAATCTGTGTCTGTAAACTCTTCTCCTTTGCGGAGATAATCCACCCACCTCATAGGTATCATAGATATCATGATTATTGCACAAGTGTGCCTAAGGTTGGCCACTCTAAAACCTGCAGTTTTATCACACTGCACAATGTCACAGCTGCTGCAAGTTTTGAGGTAGCGTGCAATTGCCATGTTGACTGCACAAATGTCCTCCAGAGCTGTTGCCTTTGAATTGAATTTCTCTACCATAAGCTGTCTCCAAAGGCGTTTCAGAGAAATTGCCACTACATCCAACCAGCCTCACAACCGCAGACCACTTGTAACCACACCAGGCCACATTCAGCATCTTTACCTCCAAGATCATCTGAGACCAGCCATCCAGACAGCTGCTGCAATAATTGATTTGCAGAACCAAAGAATTTCTGCACAAACTGCCAGAAACTGTCTCAGGGAAGCTCATCTGCATGCTTATCATCCCCCTAGAGTCTCAACCTGACTGCAGTTCTCCATCGTAACCAACTTGAGTGGGCAAATGCTCACATTCAGTGGTGTCTGGCACTTTGGAAAGGTGTTCTCTTCAAGAGTGAATCCTGGTTTTTTTCTGTGCATTATGGTATGGGCAGGCATATGTATAAAACTGCATGTTATTAATGGCCTTTTGACATCAAACATCTCAGTTCTTGCATGGCCAGCATACTTATCGGACATGTCAACCATTGAGCATGTATTGGATGCTCGGGACTGCTGTAGATGACAGCGTGTTCCAGTTCCTGCCAATATCCAGCAACTTCACACAGCCATTGACGAGGAGTGGACCAACATTCCACAGGCCACAATCAACAACCTGATCAACTCTAAGCGAAAGAGATTTCTGGCACTGCATGAGGCAAATGGTGGTCACATCAGAAACTGACAGGTCATTTTTTGTGACGATACATTATAGGGGCTTCTTGCTGACCCATGAGTTTCCATCAAAGATCTTCTGACTGTAACTGTACCTAAAGGTAATTTTTGATCTTCTTTGATCTGTCTGGAGGTGGTGTTTGGTAGGATATTTGCCATTCATTCTTTGATCCATTATAACTGTAGTTGCTTGTTTCAGGTTTTGTCGCCATTTTCAAACATTTGAGATCATTTTAGATGAGCATGCTATTATTTGCTATACATTCTTCCTCCTCCGATCAACTTCTGAAATGATATTGTTCTTCTGAACAAACATTTTTTCTGTCATAATTCAGAAAGATATATATTTTATAGCAATGTATGATACATCACTGACCATAATTCTTAATAAAAACAGTTAATGACACCTGTTTTGTTTTCACAGAATGAATGATCTCATTATTCAAGTCTACAATGCTATTATTTTGAACACAGCCCTTCAAATTATTCAGAACAAGCAGCACACAACACAAAATTTTGGCCTTTTTCTATTACACTATACTGCATCTACATTAAATCATATGCAGTGCACAAACGTCATTATTACTAATTACAGTGGATATAAAGTTTTTACAGCACTTTTAAACACAATTGTACATCTAAATATGCATCTCAGCAATACCCAACCTCAAAATAGCAGTACCTTTCTACTGCATTATGAGATAGATGTGTGTACAACCAGGAATTCATTGGACTTTAGACCAGTATATTTAAAGGCCTCACTGCTACTCTCCAGCCCAACTCTATTGTTTAAAGGATGTTTTTTTCCCCTGCTTTTCTTCTAGAGATAAATGCTCTCAAATCTCAGAGCTGTCGGCCAAGCAGTGCTTTCTATTTACAGAAGAGGTAGAATGAGAAAAGGAGGAGAGGATGGATGAGAAGAGAGGAGGATTAGAAAAACAGTCTGACAGTCCTTCTCTCCCATGGTTCAATTCAGTCAACGGGAAGCGAACAAGAGAGATATCAGAAGACAAGAGGGTAAAAAGAAAAATGAGGAAGATAAAGATGACTATGCTGACCCTCTCTGGAAAGAAAGAAGGGATGGGGTGAATAAAGACAGAGAGCGAGAACAATGAGATGATGAGTTTGGAGCAAGCCTGAAGGAACAGAACAAAAAGAAGGAGAGATGGATGAAGAGAGAGAAGGACTGACAGGCCACATGAATAAACCAGAGCTGGATGTGTCTCCATTATCACGCAGTAAGACATACAGACAGAGAGAGAGAGAGAGAGAGAGAGAGAGAGAGAGAGAGAGAGAGAGAGTCAGTCGATCATGATTAATCAATGGCCACTAGTCTTTTAATAATTACCCTTTCACATGTCTCTTTTTCTATCCTTGACACAAGAAACCTGCCGACATCAGCAGAAAATGTCAGGCCAGTGACATTTCATTTATTTTTATGTTTTATTAAAATCTATATTAAGTTTTGTTGCATTATTTGTTAGGTTTATCTATTTTATTAATCCACCATATAAATAATAAAACTTTAAAGTTATGAGCATTTAATTAAAAAAAAAGGTAAAATTCAAATACAATTTTACTGTAATAAAATTTTTGTACTGAGAATCTAATGAGAATAATCGCGCGCACACACGCACGCGCACACACGCATGCACACACACACAAACATTGACAAGGCTTCTCTTGTTTATATGAATCCGGTGTCTATAAACCTTTTTGGGGGGATTGTAGGCCTATTTGATTTTTAGATTAAATGTCACCTGGACACATACCCGTTTCCGTATGCTTGCAACTGTATTTTAGCCTATATCTCATCATCCATTTTAATCTTTAAAGCTGGATTGATCTCACTGGGCTCTGTAAATTGATCACAACAGCTTTTAAGCATTGAAACCATTGTGCTAAACCCCGAGAAAGCGACGCGAAATAAACAAAAGCCTGCCTTTCTGACAGCGTTCTGACAGAAAATAGGCCACTTTCATATTTATTTAAGCGCTAGGCTCAGATCCAGAGAAATCCTGAGAGACTTTGAGACAGAAAGAGGTTTTACCAGCAGCTGAAAACACCGAGACAAGGGCAGACTGTCATTCAAAAACCACAATCACGAGGGAGAGGCGCGGGAAAAAAAACCGCCACAGAAGATCACACTGCACATATAGCGACGACTGAGAGAAACCTCCGCATCTTCAACACCACGATTAAAACACGACGACTTGTATTAACAGGTAAACATTACTCTTAACCGAACGAGAAGTTCATCCATTTCTGTAGTTAAACTGCACGGATAACGGAAAACCCAGTTTTGAACGTCTAAAGATTTTAACTAGTGGACGTCGAATTGCTAAAACCTCTGGTTAGTCTTTGTTTATCTAATTAGAGCAAATATACCGTGCAAATACTTTATTTGTGGTGATAAAATTATCATATGAAATATTTCAGAGGTGAAAAACGTTATGGTCACCATACCTTGCTTACTATCCCGTTCAAATGTTTACTTTAAGAGCAAAAAATTTAACATACTTGACAATTAGCCTATGATATAATGAAATTTAATTGCCAAACCTACAAAAATGAACAACACAACACACATTCATTCTATACAGCATGGATTCATTACTGTAATAATGACATTAAATCACTTATTTTAACAGTAATTTGTATTTGACTTAAAAATAGATGAAAATAAGACTTTAATTTCATGAACTAGGGCTTAATATTTAAAAACCAAAAACTTTAGCAAACTCAATACCATAAGGCAGAAAAGCTAACTCTCAATACCATCATTTAAAACAAATAAAATACTACTTAATGACAAAACACTTTTTAAAGTACATTTCACTTCCATAAACCATTCACTTATTACCGTAATGCTATACAGATATAATAATTAACTGACTTGAAGTCTCTAACTTATTTTTGTCTTGAAAATTTTGTTTCAATGGGTTTTGCTTCAAAAAGGTTTGTTTATTACTGCAATGTAATTAAAAATGGTAAATTAATACATCACATTACCATAATCAAGACAAGTAAAGTTCAAATTATTTTCTATTTTTGTCATATTATTTTTATCTTGAAATGAACAAGAAATAATGCTGTATAAAGCTCACTAGGCATGACTTTTTCCATTACCAAAATGTCTTGATTACTAAAGCATATATTTAGGTCTGTATTTATTTGCGTTTAGTACAGACTTCATTTCAAGTCTTTTTCAAGTATTTTTGTAAAAAATCAACATCATAAAAAGAAATTAAGTGTCAAATGTTGTGGTCAAAACTTTCCAAAGCTGATGCTGATGGGACTAAGACAAGATGTCCCATTTTGATGCCTAAAAATTATTTTAAATACTTTAATGTCAAATAATTTATGAAAAAAGTCAAAACATGGGTGAGAGATTGCTCCAGCATCATTTATGTGTGTGTATATATATACACACTTTTTGCACTTTTCTTTTAATAAAAGAACACATGCTAATGTACAGGACAAAACCCCCCACAATATTACTTCTCGAAACCAAAATAAAACCACAGACATTTTCTACATCGATTTGATTGATTTTATTTGTAAGGCACCAGAAGCATTTCCTTACTGCAGAAATTTCCATTTATGTATAGTAAATGTTTATGTACTTTGTCTGTTTTTAATATGGAATGAAGCTATTTTATAACACAATTATTTTGCACTGTAGGTTGTACAATATACATAAAAATCAGAAGCTTAAAAAACAAACCAATAACAAAAAAGACTTTATAAAGCACAGAAGGCTTACAATGCTTTTAACAAATGGCAAAACGCAAGCAATGAAGTCTGAGGAGAAGCAGTGGTGGAAATAAAGGAGGATTTTCGGCGACAACCTGTTCTTAAGTGCCTCTAAAACACAGACGTGTTCAAGACTGACACAAAAGCATCTGTTTGCACATAAAGCTTCAGGTCTATGAATAATGTACACATACAGTACACCTGCAGACTGCTTTTAGAAACACTTCGCATTCGGCTCGATCCGATTCTCGTTTACACAGCGACCACTACTTCTTTTGTTTAGTTTAAAAAAAAAAAAAAAAAAAAACCTAAAACAGATTTGAGCAAGCCATGAGGATAAACCCTGACACTTCTTTCATAAATACACAGAAAATAATTGAATAAAAGGTGAAGTTTTGTTTTGAAAGCAATAAGATATTAATAGTTGGCTTTATTGATGTTTTCTTATGTTGGCACAGCCAGAAGTCAAAACCGGCAATTAAGACGAGACACTGCAGGCAAAAACTCATGAACTGGCAAATTCTTTCAGCGAAATGTAAAGAAAACATGCACATTTTAAGTGTTTTTTCTGTTGCACGTTATCAATTTGTGTCTGAAATTTTCTAAAGGCTATCAAAGAAAAATGTATCAAATTTTAAACACGACTTTATTCATTCATTCATTTTCCTTCGGCTTAGTCCCTTTATTCATCAGGGATCGCCACAGCGGAATGAACCGCCAAATTATCCAGCATATGTTTTACACAGCGCATGCCCTTCTAGCTGCAAACCAGTACTGGGAAACACCCATGCACACTCATTTACACACATACACTACGGCCAATTTAGTTTATTCAGTTCACCTATGAACTGTCTCCATGTATTTGGATTGTGGGGGAAACCGGAGCACCCGGAGGAAACACACATGAACATGATGAGAACATGCAAACTCCACACAGAAATGCCAACTGATCCAGCCGGGACTCGAACCAGCGACCTGACTCTTGTAAATTCAAGACTCAGCCATCAAGTGTAAATTGATGCATGTTTAATTAAATATGGCCTTATTTGCATATTTAAGCATAAAATATAAAAAATAAAACTTGTAATCTTAAAAAAAAAAAAAGTCCAACTGGGAAAGTATGATGATAAATATTCATTCAATTTTTGCCCTGTTGACCTGCGGTGTCTTGCCTTAAGGCCTCCTTTAACAAGGGAAACAGCTTCACTCCTGAATCCGATATGGTTTGAAATCAATTAGCGTCATTAAAAAGACATTCAAATAAACTGAACATGAAACATCCAAACAATGACAATACTAAAAAAAGCCAGATCTAGTTTTCATTTACAGATTACATCGAAAAGAAAGTAAAGTTTGGGGGGCGAGGGGAAGGGGTAGGGGGAATGGAGTGGTATACTTTGGCATAAAAATGTATCACAATCTATGCCTACAATACTGCTATAGCTCCGAAATATGGTTTTAGTTTCAGCTGAGTTCAGTTTTTCTACTGACTGACTAAATGTTGTACTGATTTTTTGGGCACATCAGATTAGCATACTTCATATATTATGTTTGTAAAAACCAACAAAGGGCGCATAAATGCCACAACTCCGAACTACAGTGACCCCAAGTGTGGACTTGCTATGGACTTACTGCCCCCTCTTGGCTGAATCTCATACTACAACATGACACTGCGAGACTGAATATACACAAAAATGAAGATTTTATATCATAGCCTTTACCTTAAATCAAGAAATGTCCCTTGTTAAAATCAACCATGGTTTTATTATAGTAAGTGTAGTAACTTTGTTTTTGGGCTTAGTGATTACCTTTTGTATTACAAGTTTTATTCAAATACCATGGTTAACCTGTGGTAAATGAAGCAAAACCATGGTTAATCCGTGTTCATCCGTGTTTGTTTGTTTAACGGTGTATAATTGTTTGTAAGGGATTATTGAAATGTTCCAAGAATCACAGTTAGTGCAGCAAAACCATAGTTTAACTACAATAACTACAGTTTTTTGGTGTCATTTGTGGTAAAACCATGGTTCATTCTCCTAAGGGTGTTCCTGTAGTGCCATCAAAACAATGAAGGTGCTTTCTCAAATACCATTTTCTTACAACTTAACTTCCTAACACAGTGTCTACACCAGACACGAGCATAAAAACAAACAAACACACGCTATAAAAACAGTGAATCTACACTTACGAACTCCAAGCGCTAATGACATGGAGCACAGAGTAGATTCATTTGCCGTGCAACACAACCAAGATCGAGTTTGGTGTAGACACAGTGTAAGAAAAACGATTTTCTTTTTAACGACTCTCACTTTGTAGACAATCAACATTACTATAAAAAAACCAATAATATCTTTTAAACAGCGTCCCTTTTCACTTGGTGAGCAGGTTAGCAAGCATCTCAGAGGAATCATCTAATACTCTCTAAGACAGCACAACAAACACATTAGAAATCAGGCAAATGGGTAGATAGATATACAGTACGTCGAAGTGCCGTGTACAAATATTTTCTTTCTTCGTTTAAACACTATTCATCAAGTTTCACTAAGCACTTTTAAAGGGACAGTTCAACCAAAAATGGTAATTGTGTGATTATTTACTCACATTCATGTTGTCTCTAATCTGTTTGACGTACTTTTGTACGTAAAACACAAAAGGAGATGTTTTGAGGAATGCCCAAGCTGTTTTCTCTTTGCAATGAACAGTGGGCATAGCTATATGGCAAATTATTGTTTTAATAACAAATGTATTGAGTTTCTCTGCTTTCAGAACATTTGGGTCACACAGTGCGCAGCAGAAATGAGTACACCCCTTACAGATCTCTTTTTAAAATGCATACTTTCTATAGGATACAATTTAATTAATGATTTAATACATTTGTGTATATACACATTAGTCAGTACCAGAGCCAAATCTGAAACTAATCTAACAACAATTTAATCAACACAAATAAATACACCCCAATGAATATGTTAGGATAAAACATTAAATAAATCCTAATAAAATAAAAAAATATATACACACTAGATTTTGAAATGTTATAGTCTATAATATTTTTTGTAACACATCTCATTAGAATTTAAATGAATTATCTTTCTATTCTTAAAGCTGTTAGCTGACCACACTCTTATGTTAATGAATAAATCAGTTTTGTTTTCTCTATTCACTGAGAAATGGATAACAATATTCATTTTTAAAGAGGGTGTACTTATTTATGCTCTCCACTGTATGGACTATATTTGTGATGGGTTTTATTATGGCACTTTGTTTTTTTTTTTAAAAAGCTTGACAGCTTTGTTCCCCTTTCACTTTAACTCTGTGCAAAAAAGCAGCTTGAACATTTTTAGAAATCTCTCTTTTTGTTTCCTATAGCAGCCTTATCAATGTTTTCTTACATTGCTACTTCCAGAATTCTGCTATTTAATCAAATTGAGATACTTTTTCATACAATGAAAGTGAATGGTGAATGACCACAGCTTGCAAGCAACATTTTTAAATGACGATTAACAACTTCTATTCTATATTAATATAGACGATTAATAACTTATAGTTTCTGATTTAGATGGCTTATGCTACATGTTATGTTATCATGTTTTGGACTATGGTACAGGAGTCATATTGACTACATTTTTGATGCTTTTATTCCCATTCACTTCAGTTATATGAAAAAGGGCAGAGCAAGCATTCTTAGAAATATCTGCTTTTGTTTTTCCATAGAAATCAATCAGTCAAACAGGTTTGAAACAACACCACAATAAAATAATTTACTCACACCACACGCATGTTGTTCTAATCCCATAGAAAGTATTCAGAGTAGTATCCAAACAACTTTTTCTATAAATTGAAAGTGACTATATTAAATGTTAAAAACGTATCACACAATTTGCTTAAAGGGATCATTCATGTAATAATGTAAATTTAATTACTCATTCTTCACTTAAGTTTCTTTCTTCTGTTCAACACAAAAGATGTTTTGAAAAATGCTGGTAGCTGGCACCCATTGACTTCCATGGTATTTTTTTCCTACTATGGAAGTCGATTGTTCCCAGCAACCAGTATTCTTCAAAACATCTTTTTTTGTTCAACAGAAGAAAGAAACTCATAATGGATTTAAACCAAATGAGGAAAGTAATAGACATTTTTTATGGGTGAACTATTCAATTAAAAACACTTGACATATAGAGCCGTATACTGTAGGCTAATTAGGTGATGCTTTTAGGTCTCACCGAACAACTTTAATCCCCATTCACTTCAATGTATGGAAAAAGAGCAGCATGAACATTCTTAAAATATCACCTTTTGGGTTTTTACGAAAAAAAGTCACAATTTCTCATGTTGTTCTATTCTTTCAGAATTGACCAAACTGCTCTTTTCAACATATTTCTAATATTTCTCCGCCAACCGCTTTAATAAAACTACACAAATCATATAGACTAGTTTTAGTGTTTTTAATAATCATTTCTTTGTCCCCTTTGAAGCTTGATAAGAGTTAGTTCCCATTCATTGCATAGAAAGAGGCAGCTTGAACATTCTTCAAAACATCTGCTTTTGTGTTAAATGACAAAAAAAAAATTTGTCAAACAGGTTTGGAACAACACACAAGCCCTCATTTTAACTCGAACTGTCCCTTTAAGGTAGAATAGATGCAACAGCCTTGCTTTCTTACAATAACACAGATCCTTTAAACTCTAAATGGATTATGCCGCGGCTAAGTTTTTAGATTCAACGTTGCTTTTAGTCTCCGAGTTACAGCCTGGGGCCAAAGTGCTTTTGACTCAGTTATTGTAGATTGTAGCTTTAAAAGGTGAAAGATTTTAAGAGGAAGAGAGAGTGAGCGGGGGAGAAGAAAAAAAAAAAGAAGAGAAAAAAAAAACAGAGGAATTATTACCGAAGGGTCGATGGTCCATTAACGGTCACACCGTTTTTTTCCACAACGAGCATAAGAAATATACAATATATATAGATATATACATACACGCAGGCAAGAAAGAAGTGTAAATAAAATCAAATCAAGCATCCGTAACACAATAAAAAGGAGGCTCAGTATAAACACATAGAGAGAAAGCTGGTGGAATGAACCAGAACGAATGAGTTTAGCAATTCAGAGGGGAGATAGAAAGATAGAAGGAAAGTGGAAAATGAAGGAAAAGAAAAGGGGGAAACAAGTGCTTCTGCTCTACGCTGAGCTCTGGATAATGATGATGATTGGGTTTGGCCATCGACTAGTCGGATTTGTCTCCGTCCTCCTCGCGGTGGCTGTCGGACGTCTCGCGTGTGCTCTTGTCCTCTTTGGCCAGCTGGGCTTGGGATGCCAGGATGCTGGAGAGGGAGAAGAGGCCGGAGCTGGAGGTGACGGCGGGCAGGCCGGCCGGCTGGCTGAGGCCAAGGGGGAGAGGGGTCATGGGTAGCGCCAGCCCCTGCAGCTGGGAGAGCTGGTGAGCCTGGAGCTGCTGCTGCACAACACACACATAGACATGCAGTGCTGTTACTTCAGGAATATGATCATACTTTCTTAGATGTGCTTCAACATGGATTTTCAATACAGATGCACAAACATGAAAATTCTGGGCCCGAACCAAAACAGCTTTGTACTATTTATGTATTATTTTAATAAATAATATGAAGTGATTTTTAAATTTAACCCAATAACTTAAATTAGACTGTTTTATTAAACACAAGCCAATAAAATAAGCACATTCTATTGACCGTAAAATTGTATTTGGTGAAAGTCGAGAGGCGTCATTTTACCAGGGTTGCCATGACAGCATAGCAGGCCTATTACAAGCAGCAGGAACAAGTATACCACATAGAAATGGCCTGTTGGCATGTTATTTGAGCAGACTTTGCTTTTCCAGTGATCCCAAGCAGTTCATGCATGGATAGATTGTATGTGTACATGAGCGGAATATTGAGCTAAGTTTGACAGCAGTGAATGCACAAGCAAGTTGACGGGGCAGCAACAGACCACCATTGAACGGCACAAGCCATTGAAATGAATGGGTTTCACACTATGACTTCATAGTGAGGCACTTTTCATATGCGCAGTGAAAACCGCTTCATACTACTTGCAAGTACAGCTGGAGAAAAAGTGAGACTGGTCGAAAACCTAAAATGCCATTTTCCAGGGGACGTAATTTGGTGCATCCATAGTTATCAGTGAAAAGTAGGAGCAGCATGACCATTTCTCAAAACATCTCCTTTTGCATTCCATGGAAAAATAGGCCAAATTGGATTGAAACAAAAGAACATCTAAAAAAAAAAAGCCAAATTTTCACTCAAATTTTCAAAAAGCAGAAAAGAGGCAAAAGCTATGACTTCTTGATGTGTGTGTGTGTGTGTGTGTGTGTGTGTGTGTGCGCGTGTGCGCACAGCTATAGAAAAAATTAAGAGTACTGTGAAACATTTTTTACTTATTCTGTAAACTACTGATCATACTGTCAACTACTGTCATTTGGAGCATTTTTTGTCCATAAAAATAGAGGTCTTCAGATATTTTATGTTGAATGTTAAACATCACAATAGCAATGTAACCTCAGACGAGTTAGGAAAGCAATACTTGGTGGAATAAACCTGATTTGTTACCGAACTGTCATTTTCTGAAGACAAAATGCTCTAAATGAAATTATTTTATTATAATTTAGAAGAAATGTTCTCAGACCTTTATAGAATAAAACAAATATGAAAACTTTACTCAAAACCCATACCAAAAAAATCCAGTACATGCAGACAATGTGCAATGTGCTCTCCTAAATATCCACAGGTGCCGTGCACAACAATGATGCAGTAAAAAAACATTCAAAATGTGTTTCTGTATACACAGCCTGTCACAAACTAATTCAGATGCATAAACATGGCCTACTGTATAAGCCTGTGTATGCACCCACATGAGCCTCACACACAGTTTACCCGTATGATGGAGTTCATCTCTGGTGGAGTGACCTGCTTGGCTCTCTCTATCGCCCCCAGAACCTGCTGCTGGTGCTGAAAAAGACACAATCACATCACACCTCACACAACACACTCCAATCCTACAGCCACAATAAAAGCATCATGCATTTACACAACAAATATATGCTCTCCAACATCATGCACTCAATTTATCCACCTTTTTTCTTAAGTATGTGCTAAGATTATAGCTTTTGTTAAAACATAAACAACGCGTGAAGTGTTTTTAAAAACTACAATGAGATGTCATTATTCTCACAGTTCATTCATTAAATATTAACAGACAACTTATATTAACAAATGACTTTAAACATATAGATGAATAACCCCAAAACATTGTAACGAGTCTTTCCACATTAATATTAATGGCGTGTATTAAATATTACTGTACTGTAGGGAATGCCAAGAGAAAAAAATATGGAGGTACAAAACACAGTGAACTCAAAAGAGCTTGTGATGATAATGTCATGTTAAAATACCGATTGTAATGTTATTGTAATAACGGATCAGCCAATTGTATCTCTCATTCGGTTTTCACTATGCGTGTATGGATTATTTGTAGCACACACCTTAGTATATGAAGTGATTTGTTTCATTTCTTTTGAAAAGAGGTTCCCCAAACAGGAAGTGCAACCCATAATTTGAAACACATTAGCGATTTGATGATAAAGTTACAAGATTTACAGTTTTCATCGATAAATCATTATTTAAAAAGATAATTCTGACAAAACATTAGAATGTTGGAAACCAGCAACCATTGACATCCATAGTATTTATTTTTACTACTATGAATGAATGGTTAACGGTTACAACATTCTTCAAAATATCTTCTTTTGTGTTCAACAGAAAAAA
>CAIGQW010031024.1:6913143-6932886 GCA_903798125.1 Danio choprae
TCTCCGAGAGAGAGAGAGAGAGAGAGAGAGAGAGAGAGAGAGAGAGAGAGAGAGAGAGAAAAAAAAAAAGACGCCAAAAAAAACGACACATTGATGGAGTTTTATTGCCGTTTCTTTCCGCCTCCAAATCGCTCCTGCTGTCATCCTTATTTTGATTTATGTATTCCCTGATCTATTTATGCATTTGTGGAAGGGAGCGACAGCTCGGCGAGGCTCTAGGGACCGCCTGCAGTACATTTCCTTTAAAAGGCTGAACGCAGCACCAAAAAAAAAAAAAAAGCCCTTGTCTTTTGAATCTCAATTGAAGTCAATGGCGGCGAATCCATGCTCTGAATGCACATACAAAAACGTAGGGCCTATTCTTCTGTGAACACGGGTTAAATGAGGGTTTGCTCGTCGCCATGGGAATAGGGAGGGATAGACATGTTGCCTTAAAGATGGGACAGTAGGAGCGTCTTTGTGTCTTTAAAGAGTCTTCCGTCTCCGTCTACAGGAGTCAAAGCATCAGACGGATCAGATCACAGTGTTAATCGACATGGGATTGCGGCACTGGGGGAAGCTTGTTAGGAGTGATAAAAAAAAAGAAAAAACATGTCGGCTGATAGTGAGTTTAGTCACGCCGCTTCGTAGAGGACCACCTTACAGAAACAGTTCAACAAAAATAAATGTTGTTCTAAAAGCAAAATGAGAAATTTCTGATAATGTAGTGGTCGTTCTTTTGTAGTGTAGTCTGATTTGTGAGCAAATGACTTAAATGAAACCGTTCTTTCAAACAAAATGAACTCACAGAATCAATCAGAGAAGTCACTAAATTAATTACAAACTTTGACTCACTCTCTCACTGATTCAAGTTCCTCATTTCTACTGCAGTCTGACTCCTGAATACATTTGTCTTATGAACTGATTCTTTAAACAAATAGCAGACGACAACTCAGAATCAGTCTGGTGGTTCTTTTACATCCTGATCTCACTTAGTCAGTTACTGACTCACTCACTGAATCACATAGTCCTTCTGAATTAGTCACAGATTGAGTTTGCTGAGTCAATCAAAAAAGTTACATGATACACTCACTAAATCACGAGTTGTTACTTTACGACAGGTTTTGCTTTTGTAGCTCCCATGAACTGGTTCTTCCAAAGGATTAATTCACCCAAAAATGCAAATTCTGTAATTAATTACCCTCATTTTGTCCCAATGCTCTGAGACCTTGTTCATCTTCAGAACACAGATTAAGATATTTTAGATGAAATCTTAGAGCTCTCTCGTCCTTCATAGAGAGCAAGGGTTTTCAGACGTTCAAAGACCAGAACAAAGGAACCAAAAACGTTGTCAAAACATTCCATGCGGCTTCAGTGCTTCAAATGTAATCATATGGAGCTCCAAGAACACTCATGCTGCAAAAAAACAACTAAATATTTTGTTCCCCAAGGTTTTCTCTTCCTCATAAGGGTGCGTGCGTGCTTACTACAGGCAGAACAATGTATTGTCATTAGAGTCTATGGCGCACAACGCATCGTTGAATGAGCCATATTTAATCATTGATTACGTTTCATTGATTTATTTTCATTTCAGACATGATTTAAATATTTTAAGAAATTTTATGTTTGATTATGGGGTTAACCGGTCATGTGAATGAGTGGCTCTTCCTTTATGTGAGACTATGGCGTGAAAGTGCAGATGATAATCGACTGGCATTGCTTGCTAGAGGAGAGTTAGAGGGTGGGGAGAGCAACAGTTTCTTCAATCACATTGTACCTTTAATTTTTATGTTTAAAAGTTATTATGTTTACGGTTCATTTTTATGTTTAAAGGTTATTATCTTTAAAGTAAATTTTTATGTTTAAAGAAAGTTTTGTTTGTTGTATTTTGGAAAGTAAAGCGAAGAATGTGATTAATAAACCCAGTAATTTGTTGATATAACCGCATCTCCATGCATGATTAATGTTTATGTTGATCTGAAGACTCCCCTGCTAACATCAAGAGGCTAGCATGAAAGGGATCAGCCGCTACAATCATAGTGTCCGTAGTAAAAGCGCACATGGAGTTGATGCAACTAAAGAGAGAACATAGGCGAACAAAGTAGTTTTTACAGGTTTTATGGCAAACAAAATTATTCTTGAAGCTTTGCATGATTAAGGTCGAACCACTGAAGTCACATGAAACGTTTTGAAGATGTTTTTGGTTCCTTTTCTGAACTTGAATGTCTCACATCCCTTGCTATCTAAACAGGGTCAGAGACCTGTTGGGATTAATCTGTAATTTCTTATTTTGTGTTTCGAAGATGAATGAAGGTTTCAGGGAAATGGAACAACATGAGGGCGAGTAATTTATAGCAGATTTTTTTTTTGGTGAACCAACCCTTTAACGAGTTTTAAAAGACGACTCAATCAGGGGTGCATTTCCCTAAAATCACTGTTTGCCAAAAATGCCTGCAAGTATAGTTGAAGTGATACACAAAACCTACAACAGCAGTTGCTTTTCAGATTTTCTACTGTCATCTGAGTCAAGAACAAAGGACTCTTATGGTTCTTTTAACAAATCACACAAGAAAACTGAATCAATCTAGTGACTTCATCTCACTGAATCAATCAGACTAGTTGTCTGAGTTAGCTCACTCACTGAATCTTTCCTACTTATAACTGTAGTTGGATTCAAGAACAAACCTACTTTTAATTAAATTGCACTAAAACTAAGTGAACTATACAACTAAACCGATCTAGCAAGTCCTTCACAAAATTAACTCACACAATCAGTCAGACCAGCTACTGAAAATAACATCTGACTCACTGAATCGTGACTCATTAAATCAGACTAGTAATGGGATGGTTATGTGCTGGTGGCATCAAAACGTACACTTTAGTGCTTTAAACATAAAACATGTCAACTTTGTACACCTGCTTTGGATACATCTTAGTCAAGTGAACTAATCCATCATTCACACTTGTTTCAGCAACCAAATCAACAGATTCAATGAAATAATAATAAAAACAATATAGTCACAAGCTAGACATGGCCATTTTGTTTTCCAACAGTACACCAATGAGTAGAAAGGTGAATGTCAAGGTTATACATTAACATTGATTTCATGTTCCTTGGTCAAAAATAAATGAATAAATACTACAATGTTATATAATAAAATAACGCTGCTACAGAAAAGACTAGGCTGAATAAATTGAGCTTTACATAAATGAACTTCTTTTTAGGTACTGAATGTGTGTGTGTGAGTAAGTGTGTGCGTGTGTATGTACCTGTGGTATTGTGCTTGAAGGAACTGGAACTCGTCCTTGATGCGGTCGCACGAGTCTGACGTTGTGAACTTCAGCTGCTGTGATGAAGCCTGGAACGAAAACAATTTACGGTGGTCAATCGCATTATTCAGAAAACGTGTATTGCAGCATCAGCTGGCCATCTGAGGAAAGATGATGCACCGCCGCAGCTGTATCAATGCCAAGGATAAAAAATTACGGCCAAAACAGATGCGCACGTCTAAACGCGGGGAATTCTGTAATCAAGAGTGAATTCAAGTGTACTGTATAAAAAACACAGAAAAATAAAACCTCGAAGGCTTACTGCGACATTCAAAGCTCATAATTTCGGAGGCGTCTGTCATGTCTGAAGCTCCACATCAGTCGTGGTTTCTGAATTACATGTATTGCGCTCGCAGGTGAGATTATTTCCCTAGTGTGGACCCCACACCTGCAGGGAAAATGCAGATGTTATTGGAACGGTTTTGCGCTTTTCAGGGTGGATTTTTACTAGACTTGGTGATTTGCTGGCACTTTTCCCAATAAGCAACTGCCATTCTCGAATTTTGATGAATGCAGGCCTTGCAGCTTTCAGTGTAATTCTAGTAATGCTCAAAAAAAGAGAAACCCCAAGACAATCTCTGGTGTCTTCAGTGTTTCAGATTTGGGCTACTTTAAAATGATCTCAAATTTATATGTTGGTCATTTTGACAGCTCGAGTACATGACAGGAGAACTGCCTCAGATATTTCTTGGTAAATGGAGCTTCATTGATGAGAAAATTATTTTTGGCACCATTCGAGCCCTTACTTTCAGATTTAAAAAGAAAATTAATATACAAATTATATATTAGTGTTATTTTTTGTATAACAGACATACTACAGTTTTAATGATACTTATTAGTTATCTCTTATTATTTTTCACATATTGTAAGTTTTCACAATATTGTTGTGATGTCTTTTTCTGTCCGAGTTGGCTTTTTTTAATGTCTATATAGTTTTTATTAATATTTATATTATGTTTTGACTTGGCATTATGGATTATCATGTATGACTTGGCAACCAGATACATTAACAGCATTTTTATGTACTATAAAAATTAACAACATATTTCAAGCAGAAAAGTAATGTTTTTAGTTTGAGTTAACTACAAGAGCCCCTTTTCCATGACACGACTTTAAAAACACGACTTAAAAAAATTGATTCAAGGACAGAGTACACTATATAAAAAAAAAACACAATATGAACAATTATAGAAAATATATTTTAACATTACCACAGTAATATATGCTATCTAAAATAGCGCTAATAATTATATATCAGTCATAATTTCACTGTAAAAATCAACTTAATTCTTTTTTAATCATAATAATAAAACAATACTAAAACACATTAAAGGGGTGGTCCACTACGATATCATATTTTAAACTTTAGTTGATGTGTAATGTAGCTGTGTGAACAAACAACATCTCTGAATGTAAGACACTCAAAGTTCAATGCTAAGGGAGACCTTGGCTTTTACAGAGTTAGCTTAGCAAAACCTACAGCGAATGAACTACAGGGACAAAAAAAAAAAATACATCCAGGCTAGTGAGATCACAAGGGCTTCCGGTTACGTGCATTCACCTCATGCACACACACTGCGCAGCGAAGGGGCGTGGCCAGAGGCGCTGTAATGTTAAAGCAGTAAAAGCTAAAATGCCATCCAAATGCTGCTATTTCCACAGAGCTTGTTCTGTTTCTGTATTTAAGCTTCCAAAGGACACGACACAAAGGGAGAAGTGCTTACAGTTCTATTTTATTAATATGTTCCAGAGAATTATATATATATATATATATTCAAAAAAAAGATATAGCGCTAGCATTTGACAAAGGAGAACTTCCAGAATCTTTCCCAGTTCAGTGCTGGATTCGGCTAAAACCTGTAATTATTTTTATTTGTTAAAATTGATCAATAACAGGCACAGTTTCTAGCGTTAACGGTATGTTGTAGCGAGGACGTCAACAACGAGAAATGCTGTTTGGTACCGCAAAAAATGTAGCTACAAATTCATATTTATCAGTCAAACCGCTGTAAACAGCCACAACCTTTAGCAGGCGGTGCAGTGTCTCTCTATGCATGTCTCTCTATGCGGCTGCTTTCCGTGCGTTCTACATTTCAAATAACCAACTCGCTAAAGATATGTGAACGTTTCATATTACTTACACATGCTTATTCCGAATATATGTGAAAGACAGAGCAGGCGTGAGCTGTGTGCTCTTCATTTCTGTCCGATTCAGGCAGCTAACACTGCTCTGACTGGACTGTTTACTAAGCGCAAAAGCGCACCCTTGTAGGGGAGTGACATGGAGCCAATCCGTGAATCAGAGGACATTATGTTAGCGGACCAATCAGAGCCTCTTGAGGGCGGGCCTTTCAGAGGAACTAGGAAATATGACATTAGTTTTCATGTTAGCTGAGTAGCTGTATATAATCAAAGTAAGATATATGAAATAATAATGTGATTTTCTACAAGAAGCACGAGCACACATTGCTTTGCATCTTAAAAACACAATCAAGCCTTAAAAATACACTGTGGACCACCCCTTTAACAATAATAAACTTCACGTCTCATCCTATAGTGCTACCAGTAAAAACAACACAAACATAAACAAAAACATTTCAGACAGTGGTCATCCATAAGCACGCTCTGTTGTGATTTATTGGCTGCTCTTGATCTCTTCTGAACAATCGAGCAGCTGATTCATCATGTTATTTTACAAATTGCCAACCTGTTCTTGACTCCGTTCTCAAGTGTTTGCGTTTTTCATTTCAAAAATCCCGAGCCACTCTGCGGGTGAAGAGCTCGGTGGATGAAATTCTCCAAACCCACGGTATGAGCGGACCAGCCTTTAACACAAACTGTGTACTTAGCCCGAGTGCTCCGTGCTCTGCTGCATATGAAAGAGAGGCTTGTGTCAACAGCGAGCACTTAGAGCCCAAACAGTCAATCTTTTTCAGACGCCGCTAACAGTAGGCCTCACATTTCTGCATTGGCCATGGGAGATACGGTTTCCTTGGGGAATTCTGGGGGATCGGGGCAGAGTGTCCGGCGACGAGGAGATCACGAGTGTTACGTACGACACAATACTCGCTTTCAGCGGCTGCTATGTTGACCTGTTTGCTACACCATCACGTCATCTGGAGTGTTTCAGTCAGCGCTGAACAGTGTTGGGCAGTGTGTTGAACAGAGAGAGACTTTAAAACCACCGTTAATACATTAATGCATGCGTGTTGAAACAGATTTACACATCTGAACATGTGCTTAGGGGCCCCTAAAGAAGTTCCTGAGAATAAAATTATGGTGCTTTTTTAATAATGACTGAACTTTGGCACTTTGACATTTAGGGGACTTGTTTATTCAAAGCAACTTAAAGTACATTACAAAGTCAGTCCATTTATAGAGTAACCTGAAGTTAAATGTCTGATCTGGATCTAGGGTGATTAATCAAATTGAAATCAGATGGCGTGATTTGTAGTAAATATCCTCAGAAGACCAGAGGGCGCTCTCACCGAAACCTACTAACCTGTCTTAAAACGTTTGCTGAATGAACAGAAGATTTAACTGCTTTCATTGATTCAGCATGATTAATTAACACACGACTATAGAATGGTCTCACAGACAGACTTATTTCAAACACTCGACTGTAGTTTTGAGGTGTTTGGTGTAAAAACATGCTGTGATTATCTTGATGTCATTATTAACCAATTCAACTAAATTCAAAATGGGTTTTTTTGCGTAGCTTATCAGCGAACTACAGAACTACTGATTTTACAAACTGCGCATGAAAATCGCCATGATTAAATCACCCAGCCCTACCTGGATCTAAATAATGCTAACTAGATCTAGACCAGGGGTACCCAATCCTGTTTCTGGAGATCTACCTTCCTGTAGAGTTCAGCTTTAACCTTGATCAAAAACAACTAAACCAAGTAAACAAAGTAGGATCTGAAGGAGCACTTGGTAATTGACGACAGGTGTGTTTGATCAAGGTTGCAGCTGAACTCAGCAGGAAGGTAGATCTCCAGAAACAGGAGTGAGTACCCCTGATCTAGACTAATAAAGATCTGATTGTTCATTGTTGGCTTAATAGATGGGGAGATTAATCAAAGATGATTTTCATGCATATATTGTCAGTAAAGCCGGTTCTAGTAAACCTCCAGCATAGGCTTTCAGATGAAGCAGCATTTACTGCACAGAGTCGTAGTTCACTGACAAGTAGATGTGTGAACCTACACTGATCTCACGGTTTGGTTCGGTTACAATTATCATGCCATTGATTCAGTTCAATTCGATATCTCGGTCCATCACGGTGCATTGACGATGCTTTCCATCAACCATTTTATATTTTACTTCACAGCACAAGAATTCTTGTATTAAAATGTATAGTTTTTAAATGCATTTTATATGTATTTGTAATACAATCTTGTCCTTTAATACAAGCAGTCAGAACTTTAATTTTACCTGCTTATTGAAAACACGTTTTGAATGCATCAAACTAAACTCCCGTTTGCTTTTTAAGTGTTGCCGAGCGAATTGTTAAACGCCTATGATTGGTCACGCGCTCAACAGAAAAGGCTGCGATTGGCTCTAACGCTCTGGCGCTCTTCATCAATAAATGACACTGATAAATGGCAGCGGCGATCACAGCTGATCTATGATAGACGCGGTGGAGAAAACTCGCTCTGCAGACACAATTGTGTCTGGATCGGATCCACAAGTATCGCTATAACAGCCGAGAGGAGAGGAAACATCACGCCAACAGGCAAAAGCTCCACAGAGGTAGAGAGAGTAAAAGAGAGAGAAATGGCTCGATAGCAGTGACATAGGGTCTTCTGCTGTAACTTCAGTGTCAGTGAGATGAGTTTCTGCGTTTTAATTACTCGCGATTGCCTTCCTCGCCATAGTATTCTACTGCCACATAGCACATATGAGATAAATGACGTCAGCACGTAATAACCGGTTAGGATCTATTACTGAACTGATACCGAATTGTCTGCATCACGGTGCATCGAAAAAACAATTAACTTTGACACCCCTACTGACAAGTTACGCAAAAATCATTTTAAGTCAAATTCCATTTAATCGGTCGAAAATGATATTTAGATAATCTTTCTTCTAAGATAATGACAGCTTTTTGTGTAGCTTCACAATGAGCTATAGCTGTGTGTAGTTAATACTGCACATCAAATTACCACATATAACAACAACATGGTTTTACACCAAACTCACTTTAAAACTTCAGTCGAGTGTATGAAATAAATCTTTCTGAGACTCTGTAGTCATGCGTTTATTATTCATGCTGCAAAGACCAATGAAAGCAGTTAAATCTTCTGTTTATTCAGAAACCACTATGGGGATTTACTGGGTTTCTTTGTAATCACTTGGAGTTTCCGTGAGAGCGCCCTCTAGCCTTCAGAGGAGATTTACTGCTGATCGCACCATGCTTTCCATGGTAACTGTAGCTTTGCTTAAATTGCGTTTACAATTTAATTTAATTTTTGTTTGCCTACCCTTTAGAGACACAATTGCAATCTTTTAACAATTAGTTGTGTAACTCTGTAAGCACATATTTAAGTGAACGAGTATGAAAGTGTGCATTCAAGTAAATTCTAAAATTTAAGTGAGTATGTGAGTAACAGTAAGTCAGTGAGCAAGTAATTGGCGTGATTAGCAAGTAATCAAGGTAGAGAATAAGCAAGCGAGCAAGTACTTAAATATGAATAAGAGACTAAGTAAGTAAAAAAGCAATAAATCTAGTGAATATGCAAATAAAATAAGCAAGTGAGTAATTCAGTAATTTAGCAAGCAATCGGATAAGCGAGTATGTGTGGAAAAAGCAAACTAACAAGAAGTAGGCAAGTAGGCAGTTGACTAATTATGTGAGTAACTAAGTAAATAAGCAAGTAAGTGAGTATGTAAACAGAAGTGTAAGCAAGTAAGCAAGCCTTAAGTACACAGGTAAGCTAACCAGTTTATGAGCAAGCAAGCAACTGAATAATTAAGAGAGTAAAGTAAAGGCAGGCATACAAGGTGCGAGTTTTGTAATTTGTTTGTAAAACAACAAGTTGTACGAAAATTTTTCTGGTCATAGCTTGTACCATGTGAAGGGAATTTACAAGCTGAGAAAAGTGGCTCTTGAGTTTCCAATCATTTTTAAACATGTCAAAAAAATTATGCGAGCTGTCGACTTTAAATTGCGCCGTGCGTACGATTGAATGAGCTGATGTGTTGATCTGTCTGAAGTTGACCAATCAGTAGGATAAACTCGCTGAACAATGTATGGTGCGTTATGCATGACAGGGTCATAAGAGATGATAGTTTACAGCAGACTAAGCTTTATAAATCACACATATGGTAAACGGGTTTTGGTTTTCCACTGCACGTAGAAATACATTCGCGATTCAAATCAATTTGATACTTTTTTTGAGAGGGAGAGAGAAAAGCTCAGAAAGCAATGAAAACAATGTCTGTCCATGTTTTTGGAATAGAATTTCATGCAGTTTTCATTCAGAATTCATGAGGTCCTAAAATTGTGTCGTATATCACAACATCCGAATGATTTTCACATAAACTCACTTGTGACGTGTGCATGGACATACAATCTCTCAATCGGTTTGCACTATCTTGAGAATTTGCACAATGCATGCTGGACAAGTGGGTGAACAAATAGGTGGACAAGTGAGCAGGCAACTAACTGAGTAAGTGAATAATAAAGTAAATGAACAAGCAATTGAGTAAGTGAATAAGCGAGTAATTAAGCATGAATGCGCAATTAAGCAAGCGAATGAACAAGCAAATAATCAGTGAATAATCAAGTGAGTGAGTAATTGATTAAGTGTATACAAGCAATGAACAAGTAAGTATGCAAAGATAAAAGATGAGTAAAGGACTGAACAAACATACATATGTAAATGTGCATTACTATTATTGAAGTGAAACTATTCTTTTTGTTTGTGAATTGAGAGAAGTATGCTATTCCCATTTAACATTTGGCAAAGTACATTTGTGTTTTTCCCATTAAAGTAGACCTGAGCTGTACAAGAATAACTGCAAATAGATTCTCGGAAACATGGCAAAAATAGCAGCCGAGTGATTTGACTCTTTAAACGTGACTCATCTCCTCTACAGGCTACAGATTCGGTTCACAAACTTAATGGGATTCAAACCTGCAACCCTTTGGTCGGCAGGCCAAATCTTTCACCACCTACACCAGCCTTAATGAAGCGATGGAAAGTTGCAAAGCTTAGTCTAATGATTTGAAGCTTTAGAGCAAATCCCATATTCACTTTTAAAAGCAGAAAAACCACACACAGACGCACTCATGCAGCACAAGAGCCAAAATATGGGACAATCCCTAATTTGACTCTGCTTCTGTGCGCTTCTCCTTTGAGATGCAATTAAACCATTAAAAGGCTTTATACGCTGGTGGGCAAATTGTGAGTCTTCTGTGGCTAAATGGGATTCATCATTCCCGTAATTTACAGTTGTGCCTCCCACCCCACCGTTTAACAGAAAAAGAAATGTTCTAGAAAATTCTTTCAACTCTAATGTCGGCCCTTTTTCTCCCCCTGTCCCAAGGGATTACGTACAAAGGCCCAGATGTAGTTATCTGAAGAGGAGAAGTGAGCCTTTTCACACTTGAATTGCAGTGAATGTTGTGAAAAGCCAGCAAACTAAGAGGCATTAGGACCACTAGAGCCAAATTCTCACTGCCACTCTTCCTGTATCTGATGCGGAGCAATAGCAAACTAATCATGCTAATTTTGCAGTATACAGTATGTGCACCAGGCAAACCAACACAAGGCCCAATGGGATATTTTATTAGCCACAATCTGTAGTATACAACAACACATGCTGCAAGGCATACTGTATTCCACAATGTATTCTTTATATTTAATTATTTTATCCAAAAAGACTCCAAACTAACATAGAAGTCCTATGGAGAATGGAGAGCCTTTAAATGAATGATCATAATAGTGATATTTGTTCTATGGTTAATATTAACTAATATATTTAAATTTCCTCACACTATACTCTAGTGGTTCAAAATCTGTTGTACAATAACAATATATTCTGAAGAACATTGGAAAAAAGCAGCCACTGACATGCATAGTAGGAATAAAGAATGGAAGTCAATGGTTGTTATTTTGAAATATTCTTCAGAATATCTTCCTTTATGTTCAACAGAAGAAAGAAACTCAAACAGATAGGGAACAAGAGGAGAATGAGTAAATGATTTCATTTTTGGGTGAAGTATTCCTTTAGTAGCACAAGCCGTGTATTATTAGACTGCATTATACACAATTAATTTCTCGGAAGGGCCTCACGGTGGCGCAGTGGATAGCACGTTCGCCTCACAGCAAGAAGGTCGCTGGTTCTAACCTCGGCTGGGTCAGTTGACGTTTCTGTGTGGAGTTTGCATGTTCTCCCCGTGTTGGCGTGGGTTTCCTCCGGGTGCTCCGGTTTCCCCCACAAGTCCAAAGACATGCGCTATAGGTGAATTGGGTAAGCTAAATTGTCCGTAGTGTATGAGTGTGAATGGGTGTGTGTGGATGTTTCCCAGAGATGGGTTGCAGCTGGAAGGGCATTCGCTGCGTAAAACATATGCTGGATAAGTTGGCGGTTCATTCCGCTGTGGCGACCCCAGATTAATAAAGGGACTAAGCCGAAACAAAAATGAATGAATTTCTCGGAATTGAGGGCTACTCAGCATTTTGACACATAAGCAGGTATTTGACCATTCAAGTTGCAATAAGCCACAAAAGAGAGTCAAAATTAGCTTGTTATGCTGATGTCTCGGCGGTTCATTCCGCTGTGGCGACCCCAGATTAATAAAGGGACTAAGCCGAAATGAAAATGAATGAATGAATATGCTGATGTCTCTTTCTGTGCACGTTTCAGGTGTTTGCACCACAGAAAGTTGCCTGTCATTCTTTTTCACATTACTCAAACACATCTTAATCTTTCTTCATGTTCATCCATGGTTCTTTGTTGCTATGATGTATACAAGCAGTACTGCACTGCATGGATGTGTTTACAGTAAAACTAGAAAAATCTCTGTTGACTGATGTTATTATATCTCGCCCAGCCCTACCGCACTTCTTCAGACATGCTGTCACCCCACACTTGCAAAACATTTTCACAGATTTCCAAATCGACCACTTTATTTCAAATAAATAAATGCATAAATAGGCCAGTCCTAATTTAAACGCAGTTGTCAGTCCTGTAACTCTACAGTGTGGCTATCAGATGTCATCAAAAATATCGTAATGTTTGTTCTGAAGTTGAAGGAAGGAATGATATGAGGGCGAGTAATTAAACGCAAGTAACATGACGTTAATGCCACCTTGTCCGCATTCTTTAATAATTTTAAAGCTGGTCTCATACTGGGCAGGACGCACAGCGTTGCTGAGTCTACGACATCTCAAGGTTTCTCTTTGTGGCGCATCAGGAGTTTAAAGCACAGAGTGGCGCCAAGACTTAAAAATTTGTCCATATTTGTCTAAATGAAGCTAATTTGGTAGCGTGCGTACATACATGCACCTGTCAACATTTATTTTTCTGTTTCTAGCTTTCAAATCTGAAATACAGAAACGATTCTGAACTTCTATGAATGGATTCAGAATCGCTGGAGAAAAAATCCCAATGCATTGATGAAGCTTAGAATAAAGTATAGCATTATATATATCATCAAAACTTTTCCAAATGCTAGGTCGTTACTTTTATCTCAAAGATGCTCACGCATATTCATAATCCATAATACAATCAGGTAAAACATATAACACTGAACATACTGACAATTTCTGACAGTTTCTGCAGTTTAGTTGATTCCTGTTGCTGACTATTGCTGACAAGCTCATTTGCATTTAACGGTACACACACTCAAAACAATGTTTTTGCTGCCATGAAAAATGGCAAATGCCTTATTAAAAGATCTGTGGGGTTTTGTTAAGCTCAAACTACACAAAGACGTTCTGGGGATGCCAATATTGGGTTCTCAAACTCGGTCCTGGAGGGCCGGTGTCCTGCAGATTTTAGCTCCAACTTGAGTTATCACACCTGCAAGGATGATTCTAGAAGGCCTAGTAGGAGCTTGATTAGCTAGCCTAGGTGTGTCTGATTAGGGTTGTATTTAAACTTTGCAGGACATCGGCCCTCCAGAACGAGTTTGAGAACCCCTGTTATATACTGTCAAAAGAAAGTCCCCTTTAATGCAGCTCGTTTCTTCAAAGTGAAAGAAATAACATGGGGGTTGGAGAACCGGAAGCCACCCTGCGAAATTATAGTAGAGGTTAATCATGTGTGGGGCAGGAAGTTGTTTTTGATGATTATCTCGTCGCCAAGCCTTGGTCTTAGTCCCCTTTCGCTTTTGGAGAAACGGTGTTATCCCGATTCTTGCTTCAATCTGTCCTCATCGAGTCGTTTGAGAGGGGATTATTCACCTATTATCACTTCAGACGCTGCACGCTCCCAAACACAAGCTGGAAAGGCCAACAGTGGCAGTCAAATTACAGACAAATAGCTGTCACACAGCATAAAGGATACACAACACAGCGGGTATGGGTTAGTGAAAGAGCGAGTGATGGGAACGTCAGTCAAAAAGAGAGCGCAAACAGCACACCGCTTCGAAACTGAAAATTAAAAGCAGGCGGGTCAAGGTGATTGCGAGATTACAGGCAGAACAGTGCCGATCGTGATTGATGCCATGTTGGTAAAGAGCTCTGCACGGGTCAGAGACTCCGGAAGACAGCCGATTACTCCCGACCCTGTAACAAATGGCACAGCCACAGGAGGCGAGCCACTGCCCACAAATAATGACCCATTGGAAAGATCCCTGCAGACTTCTGGACTTCACATTTCACAGTAAAACCAAAACAAAGCCAGATCGGCTAATTAACACTCAGCTGTCAGTATGTGTTATTTAAGTATTATTTATATACTTTTAATTTAAGTTTTAGCAGTTGTGTAACTTATTTTGTCTCCCATAGTTTCATACATTATTCATTTCAACTTTACTTGCACAACAAAAGAGAGCTGAAAAATTGTATATTCTGGTTAAGATATAACCAGTAATTTGGCGTCATTCGCCACAGTCCAATTTTTTTCAATTATGTACGACTTACATTGACAAGAAAATATCTTACATTGCAGACAAAAATGATTTATTTTCACATATGAAAATGATATTGATTCCAAGTGCCATTTTACTACTTACACATGTAATGAGGACTTAGTTTACCTCGATCTACTACCACAGAACTCAAAAATACTTTTTTTAACAGATCTTTCAGAAAAACTGAAAGTCTTACTTTGATTATATACAGCTACTCGGTTAACATATTTCCTAGTTCCTCCGAAAGGCCCACCCTCAAGAGGCTCTGATTGTTCAGCTAACATAATGTGCTGTGATTCGCGAATCGGCTCCGACGTCACCAAGTCACGCCCCTACAAGCACACCGGTTATCGCTGTGTAAACAGAGAAGCTGTTAGCAGCGTTAGCTGTCTGAATCAGACAGAAAAAGAAGAGCACACCTCACGCCTGCTCTCTAAATTAAAATCTGACAAGTGTCTTTCACATATATTCGGAATAAGCATGTGTAAGTAATATGAAACGTTCTCATATTTTTTGCGAGTTTGTTATTTGAGATGTATAACGCACGGAAAGCAGCCACATAATTAGAGAGACACTGCAAGCGGCCGCATAGAGACACTGCACCTGCTGCTGAAGATTGTGTGTGCTTACAGCGGTTTGATGGATAAATATGAATTTGTAGCTAAATTGTTAGCGGTGCCAAACAGCATTTCCCGTTGTTTACATTTTTGTTTATGTCCTTGCTACAACATACCGTTAACGCTAGAAACTGCATTTAATAGATCAATTTTAACAAATAAAATGTATGTGCGTGGTGAATGCGTGTAACCGATTTATGATCTCACTAGCACGGATGTATTTTTTTGTAGTCCCCAAATTCATTCGCTGTAGGCTTTGCAAAGCTAACTCTATAAAAGCCAACATCTCCCTTTGCATTGAACTTCATTCAGAGATGTTGTTTATGTTCTCACAGCTACATTACACATCAACTAAAGTTTAAAATATGATATTGTAGTGGACCACCCCTTTAATAAAATACAATTTCCTTTAAGACACATGAAAGGGAAATTAGATCTCAATTCAAAAGTGAATGAATAACCTGAGAAAACATGCTTTAACATAATTTTTGTCCCACCACGAGCACAAAATAGCAAACTACTATTCAGAATTAAGCTGCTCACTACACATCTACATGTTAGTCACAAACACAGAGATTAGTGCAGATCTACCTTATTTAAAATATTTTAACTGTTTAAATTCACAAAATGAGTGGGAATCCTACTGTTAAAAGGATATTTCTGAGATGATATCTTCAGTCCAAAATATAACGTTCTTTTTGTTTTTAGTCATCTGTATTCAAAGAACAGCTAGAATTTTCTATTCCATTTTTTTTGTTTGTTTGTTTGTTTTTTCGTCCTTTTCTTTTTTTTTTTTAGACCCGAGTCTGACATGGTAAAAATGTGACTGATGCACAATTGGAGTGCAGTCAAAAGCGGGATATTTCACTGCTGAAATTCCCATCTCCAACAGTGTCTGGAAGGCAGCATTATATTATTTGTTTTACATTAGGTAGTTCTGCGTTAACTCCCTGAAGCAGCACTAGCATTGGCATTTTCTGACGTCATTTGTCATGATAGCATATAGTGCTGCACGATATTGAAAAAATCTGATATTGCAATATTTTATTTTTCTGCAATAAATATTGCGATACTAATATAGTTTCAAAAGATGGTATAAATAGCACTATTTGAGTATAGGGGAGCCTAACTGTATTCAGGTACAGAAATTTAATCTTACTTTAATATTTTCTTACTTTGTCTTGTTTCTAGTCCAAATTAGTGTTGTCACGATATTGGAATTTGGTACCAATCGATACTGAAATTTTAAAAACGTCCATTTCCCGCGAACATTTGAGCGCTGTTGAGCACAGCTGATTTGCCATTGTGTTCACATGCTCAACAGAAATGACTGTGATTGGCCGTGAAGGTCATCAGTTCACCAAATTCACTGCTGTTTACTGAGTGTAAACACAGGTACAGGGACACTGGAGCATTTCAAAGTCACATCGATCAGCTGGTTTGTCTATAAGCGGACAAACGAGCGATCTGCTGATGAAGCGCGGCTTTAAAACACTCAAATGTTAGTGGGAAATGGACGTTTTTAAAATGTCAGTATTGATTGGTACCGAATTCCAGTATTGTGACAACCCTAGTCCAAATATCTAAAGGTTCTTTTGTTTTGTTTACAGCTTCAGAAGAAATTAGGCAAAATTAAGAGTTTTTCCTTAAAACAAGCAAAAGTATCAACCAGGGGAGTAAAATAATCTTGCTTTTGCTTTGAAATGTAACAAGAGAAAAATTCCAAGAACTCCTTTTTGCATAAATCGTATAAATACAGCATTTACATACAATTCTATAGCTCCTGGTCAACTAATAACTATAATCCAGACTCATATCTTGCGAAGTGACTATTGTGGTTGCACACATTGCGATATCTATGCTGAAACCATATATTGTGCAGCCGTAGTAGCATGCTATGAATAAGGAGACAAGATGTATGTGCAAGTAATTAAAAGTGCTCCAACTATTTTTAAACCTACATCTGGGCAAATTTCGCACAAGCAGCGAATGGCTGGGACAGTCTTCCACTGACACTGAAGGTACAGTAGAACCCAAAATACCCACTTCATATTGTAAAAGCCTCTGTCTCTCCAACACGCTGAGCAGCAGAAATATGTCGTTATTGCTTATTTGATGTTTAATACAGTCGAGAAGTGTGTTTTCTTCGAGCAGCTAAAATTAAAGGTTCAGTTCATACATATGACTGTTTGTATTTAAATGACAAAAATGAAGAGCCAATGTCAATGATATCGAATCGATGACATGACAACTGAAATGGTTTTACCAGTGTAAATCAGCAGGCATACAGTAATTTGCACTGCGAGAAGTGTACGAAGAGACCCGATCGTAGTGTTTGGCTGTGGAGGCGGAAGCGCTTTAGGAAGGGTTCTTTAGCCTGGTGTGTCTGTCGACAGGCAGGTCTGAGCGAGGTGCTGCCACATTAAACAGTCCCCCACCAGGCTGCTTTGTTCCAGACCGCTGCTTTACTCTGGGGCGCAGCTTTCCCACAGCGCAAGTCCATCACTGCCAGAGAATACTGATGCAGCCCGTCTGTCTCAGCGCACACACACACTAACGCACACACATTCAGAAACATGTGTGCAACATACAAAGCCTCTAAGCCATGAGCAACTGGCAAAAAACCTGCGCTAGTAAAAATAATCCTGCGACGCAATTATCCCAGCACGCGTCCTTCACACCAAAGGCCAGGAGGAACACAAACAGTCAGACAAGCTAATTAAGCCATCCGTGCCTCGTCCTTTCACCACGGTTCAGGCCGAGTCTATTCGCCGTATTGTCAGCAGCTCTTTTGAAATCGCCTGAATTTTTCATTTAATGCAAGAAAATCAGGGGAATAAAGGAATCAGTATCACCTATACACACTATTTCCCCCCCTCGTCCTCTCCGCGTATGCCTTTTCAGTCCAGAAAGGTGCGCGAATCCTATTTGCGATGCTAATGAGCGGTTATGCCATCAACAGCCAAGACATCTGCTTAGGAGTGTGTGCAGGTTTCAATTTCAAGCTGCAGAAACGAACAATGAGTTTGAGGCTGCCTGTTTACCAGCTATATGGTGCTGCTTAATTGCTGAGGTATAAACTACTACACTTTTTTAAAAAAGATTTTTCTACATTAACAATGACGTTTTTCCATTAGCAGTGCACAAAAAAAAACGTACAAATACTATACTAACTACACACACACATATCTTTTCTCAATTAAGTAGACCTATACAGCTTGTAAACAAATTGATTGTTCATACATACACATATTTGAAAACAATCCCTACATGTATTAGTGCAATATTGTGTGACAAACTGTTGCAATATACCAACATATATTTGCAGCATAGTCTTGACAGAATCATTTTTTATTCATTCATACTTCTATGACTATTCAGACCATTATAAAAATATAGCTTAAAACAATATTTAAAATTGTCACATTTCCATTGTCACACTTCAACAGTCACTTCCAGGAACTCATTGGAGCTTCCTCTGGGCCAACAGTAGGGCTTTTTTGGTTTGCCGAATACCTTGCACCAAAGTGGGCTAGCTGGGGCTTTAGGGCAGGGTGAAAGCAAAGGCGGAGTTTGCCTGAGTCAACTAAAGAGGGTCTGCAGCAAGATGCCCATTTCACTAGTTTTGCATACGTGCACAAATAAGAACGATAAAACAGACAGTACCGGTCAGTGCAAGAACACAAGGGCTCTCCTGAGCATTTGGGCTGAGATTATTTGACTGCATGTCGAAAAGAGGATGTTATAATAATGTTTTTGCAAAGCTACAGATTCAACGCACAATGATATACAAGTCTGGGAAAAGTAAAAAAGTTGCGGGGACTTTATAAATCCATAAAGATTCACAAAGTTTTTTTCCCATGGCTCGCACTGGCCTGACAGTAAAAAAAACAAACTACTGATTACCAAAATGACTAAATCAGTTGAAACATTTTATACATAATTAGAATTACCACATTTTTTGCTCTTTCATACTCCATTTTTAATTTTGTTATTTCTACTTCAGGGGCGGCATAGTGGCTCAGTGGTTAGCACTGTCGCCTCACAGGAAAAAGGTTGCTTGGCTGTGTTTGCGTGTGTTTCCTCCAGAGTCCAAAGATACGCAGTATAGGTGAATTGGGTAACTAAATTGGCCGTAGTGAATGAGTGTCTTTGTGAATGAGAGTTTATGAGTGTTTCCCAGAGCTGGCTTGCAGCTAGAAGGGCATCCGCCGCATAAAACATATGCAGTTCATTCTGCTGTGGCGACCCCTGAGAGATCCCGGACTATGCTGAATGATAGTGAGTGATTTATACTTTAAGTTTATGCTGCTAACCTCATGTAAACACAATGCTATAACCCACAGTGCAGTGTAACATGTCATGGACATTTATGACAATACAATGACACATAGGAACAATATCCTTGTAAATTAAGAATTTTTTTTTGCCAATCAGAATCCATTTTGCTTCAAAGAGCTTGAGCATTTAAAGTGGCAAACAGAAAACAGCAGTAGGTGCTTATGAAAAGCATTTAGTGTGGTTGTTAGATCATTCATCATTGAAACTAGGCAAGCCAGATTTAAACTTCCAGCACCACATCGGCAAATTAAGTTATTTTTTTAAATCCATTTTTTATCCATAAAAAAAGTAAATATTTTTTTGTTATGCATGCATGAGCGTGCAGGGGATCAAGTGGGCCTTTTGCTCATGCATGCATGCATGTGTGTGTGTGTGTGTGTGTGT
>CAIGQW010031024.1:6932896-6954501 GCA_903798125.1 Danio choprae
CACACACACACACACACACACACACACACACAAACACAGGTGCATGTTTGTGCCAACTCGCTTCTCTTTTTAAGCCATTACTGCAACAATACCTTTCAAAAATGACTTTCCTTGTAAAGCCACAATCAATGGCGCACTCCAATTCACAAATCCCTACCATCATGACATCACGCGCCTGGATCTAGATTCAACAAACAAAATGGAGGACAAAATGCTATTAAATGCCACAAAGGGAAGAGATACGGTTGCAGGTGCTTACTACAGTAACGTTCACACAACGTTAACTAAACATTTAAAGCACACACAGCGGGATGCGCTTCAGATGTGGGCCGTTAAATCCATAATCCCTTCTTTTAACTTGGTGTGTTGGGTGTTAATACTCCAATTAAGGAAATTTCGTCACAAACATTGTTAGAAGACCTTAGGAAAAAAAATAGCTGGCACGAAAAAGAAAAAAAAAGGCTGCCTGTACGCCTACAGAGAGGTGAACAATTGAAGTCATGAGGCGCTCAGGCTGGTCAGAGTAAACACCTTCTGTGTCAAGTCTGGTGAGAAGTCGTTGCTATGGAGTCACAGCGCCGTGGCAACAAAGTAGTGCCGACTACTACGGGGCCCCCATTTTCACATGCTCCCTGTCGGACCTTCATTATCAGGCTGCAAAGGTGCTGTTCGGTTGACTATTTCAGCTCACACCCCTGAAATATGTGATATGTGTTGCTGGATGAGCTTTCCCTCCAACAATTAGTCCAATGGAAAATCAGTACGACATCAGGAGTGACCCGATGACTTTCTGCCTGAGACTGGCTCTTCAGACAGACTGTTTGGTGATGGTATGGACTAGGGCTGCGTGATATTGAAAAAAACCCCCAAAAAAACCTGACATTGCATTATTTAATTTTTCTGCAATGCATATTGCGGTATTGAGTATAATTTCAGCAGAAGACATGAATAGCTCTATTTGGAAAGAATTCATAAAATTAGATTAAATGAGATGATTTTGTAGGACAGTGCATCTGCATAAAATATAATATAATAAACCAATCACAAGCATTGATTTTATACAATACAGCCTAACCCTAAGAAGCCTAACCCTAAGAAATAAGCCATAATTTACGGTTGTCTGGGAGTCTAGTGGGATTCAGGCACAAATTGAGTAATCAAATGTATAATGCATGAATAATCAAAGATAACACTGTATAGTCTTCATCGTATATGCACACAAATAACATTTGTCTTTCTTCTGCCTAAATTCTTTAAAGTGGCTTAAAAAAGCTCCCACAGTCACATGCCCCAATAATACATGCAGATGATAAATTTATGGTTCAAATTTGCAATGACTCAACAAACCATGTATGGTTTGAACTGTGGTGTTTAACTATGATATCGTAACCCTGCGATGTGACTATTGCGGATACACATATTGCAATATTGATGCTAAAACGACATATTGTGCAGCCCTAGTATGGACTTAAGTTAATAATGTTATGAATAATATTCATTTTTTTGTACAAATCAATTGTTTTGCTTCATAAGAGTTCAATGTATCATCACGAGCATGGGTTTTTATTTAGTTTTGCCTGTATATAATATTTTGACTTTCAAAAGGTCAGTAACAGTTTTATTTTAATGTTAGAATACATGTTACAAATCTAACAATTATTAACAAAACAAAAAAAACATTCAGCAACTACAATAATTTTGACTTTTCATTGAAAGGTCAGATTTAGGTCAGATCTATCAATCAATCAATCAATCTACCAATCTACCAATCAATCTACCAATCCATCTACCCATCTACCCATCTACACAATGTTGTTTAAACAAGTATATAGTATTATGCAAGATAAAAAAATTGAGATGCAAAAAACACCATGACAATAAAACAAAAGTAATTTCAACAATAAAAAAATTTATGAAATTAAAAAAATATTCTTCATTGTGAAAAGAGTGGCCATAACCTGAAAAAAATATGAAAATTGTTATAATTTTGCACATTTCATAAATGCATGCCATTCTAAATTAGTTTTCCTTTCAAATGTTAATCTAACAAACACTCTTTATTTTGCTTGACATTAATAATTTTTTATTCTAATTTAGTTTTTTATTATTAAAAAAAATTATAAACAGTGCATGATTTATAAGTGCAATAAAAAAGTATTTTAATCTTTAAATTAAAATGTAACAATTGGTCCACCTCTAAAACGACTTTCTTTTTCACCTGGCTTCCCCAATTCCACTTTACACCCTGCAGCCAATTAAGTGCCACTCTAAATTTTTGCTCCCTTAATATCCAGTTTCACTTTAAAAAAAAAAAACTGGATTTGTACTGTAAAATTGGTTCCATATCCCAATGAATCAAAAACCAAAGAACCAAATCTTGTTCCCCACTATCATCATCAAATTCCCTTCTATTTCCAGATGTACGGCTTTAATCAAAAGTGCCTAATCAAAATGTCTGTCATATTAGCTCATTAATCAGTAACAGCCTGCAAGTAACTCAACATGCGAGGAGTTATCGCACACGAACCAATGTAGGCATATTGCAAACTTACCAAGGTTAGTTAACCTGATTAAAATGCGTATCTCCATTCACAAGCAGCGATACAGACTCTGCACTTTGGCTAAAAGATCAAGCGTGAAACACACACCTCCGATTTGCTTCAGGGAAACATCTTGCACAATGCAAATGCATGTCATTACAGATTTACACCTGGGGTTCTTGGCAAAACTCTTACTGTTCTTACTTTAAAAAAAAAAAAGAGAGAGAGGAAAAAATGTATTATTCAAAAAGTGATTGTAGTGTCAGTTAACACATGGATTTTGGCACTGCATTTCAGCTACTGGCAAAAAGATGAGTTCATCAGTATCTCAACATAAATATGAAATTTGGTAGTGTGAAATCTTCATTTCATAAACCTGAAAACGACAGCCAAACAAAATGGATATCAGAAAATATCAAAGAAATATTTAGGAGGTTTGGGACTAAAGTTGCATAAAATCAACCAACTGTGCACACAATATCCACATTGTTCTCATTTACAAACATTCATCCTCTGCCAAATCACAAAACAGTGGATTTTAAGGTAAAAATGTGGCTTTCATTTTTTTTTTAACATTGTCTTGTTGTAAAAAAAAAACACTAGTATGAAGCTTGACCAATACTGATAACTAATAACCGATAACTCTTTAGATTTGAAGACTGATAGCTTATATTTGCCAATAAACAAACATATATTTTCTAATTTGTCTGCGTGATTGAAACCTTAACTTCAGAAAAGTTTTAACTGATGTCTGAACTTTATTAAATCCACTTATCTTTTCTATGGCCAAATTCCCTTTAAATAAATAAAATCTGCAAGGCAAGAAAAAAAAAAGAAAGATCCTAAATAAGTCACTACACATTAACCGAAAATATGAATAATTAAAATAATAACAGTTGCAAGCATGTTAAGTAGTTCAAACTGCTGTAATTATACATAATCAATTGGCTTAAAGACTTTGGACTAATTTTGTTATCGAACCAATAAGGATAACATAAAAAAAAATAGCATTTATCTGCCGATATTGATATAGCGGCCGATATATTGTGCATCCCTAACTGTTAAATGCCAGACACTAAATTATATCAACACAAATACTAGTGAAAGCACAGCCTAACTAAATGAATATTTAAAACCCATATTAACTATAATTAGGAATTGTGTGACTCAAAGTTGTATATAAAAACTAAACAAAACAACAATTCCACCAAATGTTAAATGACACTGGCTGAATACATCAAAATAGATATGAATTTTGGCAGTTAAATTCATAGTTTGCTGAAAGTAATGGCCTAAGATGTAAAGTACAACCTAACAAAACCAACATATAAACAAACAAATCATAATTAGCCTGAAAGATCCATATATAAACAAAACCCACCAATAGATAAACGTCAACGTGAAATGTCAACATAAACACGCTTTTTGATAGTATCTCGTTATTTCAAGTACAACCAAACAAAATGGAGATTTTGGAAAAAAGACACCATTTAGGGGGTTTGTGATTAAAGGAGCATAAATTAACACCAAATCCGCTAAACAGTTAAACGTCACAGGCACTGAAATGTCAACATAAACACGCTTTTTGATAATATGAAACCTCATTAAATATAATACACAAACCACTGCAAAAGTACAAACAAACAAAATGGATACTAAAAACACACCACATTTAGCAGGCTTGTGACCGAAAGTTGCATAAATTAGCACAGAATCCACACAAAACTGTTAAATGTCACAACCACTCTTCAAGCACACAACATACACTGTTCCCGTTTAAAACACTCATTCACGGCCAAAAAAAAAAATCACAAAGTAGTGGATTTAAAGGTAAAACGTGTGCTTTAGGAAACAAAAAGCAACACAAAATGCTAAATCTTTCACCTCAGCGATAAGTTTCAACACGCAAACACACCGATGCCTCCTGCCAATGCTAAGCTCGATACAGCTAAACAACACCAACACAAACCGCTCGATTTCCACTCACCGAGTGCCTGGATTGTGGAAACATCATGTCAGTTTTGGTCTTCGGGCTCTTGCCTTGTGGTCGTGAAGGAGCAGGGAAGCGGTTTGCTCAGCAGACGTTTATTTTCGTGTTTTTCTTTGTTAGCTGAAGCTCCTCCGGCAGCTACAGGCAGCTCCGCGCCGCTGCGATGCCGATAAAGCTGGCTGATGTGCGCCGCGCTCTTTAAGGCGCTTTCGCCATGGAAAAAAAACGAGCCGTGGAAGATTTGCTGGATCTGCTGTGGCGTCTTTCCTTCTCTTTTCCTCGTTGGGAATGAGCTGCGATGAAAGGCTGGTGTGTGTGTGTGAGTGTGTGTGTGTGTGTTTCTTTCTCTCTCTCTCTCTCTCTCTCTCTCTCTCTCTCTCTGGTTGGAGGAAATGATCGAGCGGCGGCTGGGGGAGAGATGAACTGGAGTTTGGGAGCTGATGGCTGCTGTGTTGCTGCTGCTTTCTCTTTCTCTCTCTCTCTCTCTCTCTTGGTTGTTTGTTTAGTAAGCCAGATATTTTATTTTTAATGTAATCATATCAAATACAATAAAAAAGAATCGCAAAACAGCTTGAACTATCAGATAATATATTATAAATGATAATAAAATTATAATTGTTTTATTTGTATAATTATGAATTTATCAAAGCAGAACCTACATCAAAGTAAATAACTGTACAAATATAAGTTTAATATTAAAACATTTAATGTATTAACAAATTATATTACAAAATAATGTTTAAAAATAAATAAAACTGAAATATTACACACAAAAAATACTGATACATATATACTAAAATGTGCAGAATTAAATAACCATATTAAATAACTGTGTGCAGTATTAAATAATTAAATACTCAAATATTCCTGAGTAAATGTAAATGTTCAAAATATTCTTGCTATTTATTTTTAATGATATATAAAATGTTTTATATTACATATGTAAATTAGTTGCTTACGTTTTAATTACAGAATTTACATCACATAATTGATTTACAACAATATATATATATATATACAGTACTCAGCATATACAAGTACACCGCCCACAAAAACATCTCATTCAAATGTATATTTTCCATAGGATGCTTTACAATATTATATTTGTGCATATACATTAGTTTAGTCAGTCCTGAAGCCAAATCTGGAGCTAATCTAACAAAATAACTTACAATAATGGTTCAAAAATTAGTAGCTCAAATTTATGTTAGGAAAAAATATTAAATAAAATGTTCAAAAAATATATAAAATTTTGTTGAAATGTTGTAGTTTGTAATGTTTTTGCAATATTTTGCATGAATTTAAATGTATTATCTTTCCATTTCTTTCTCACTGTATACACACACACACACACACTATAGTAAATATACACTAAAATAATTTATAATTAAGTTATTACACAGTATTTCAATAAAAGCATTTTCAATAGTAAAGAATAAATAAATGTCTTCTTTCTTCTACATAATTATTCATCTCTAACAGAAGTATTTTGTTGACCAAAACAAAACCATATATTCAACCTATGTAAGCACACACTATTGCACTGTGTATGTATGCATAATCTAACAATAATTTGAAGATAAAACAACGTGTAATCCTGTATAAGGTCAGATAAAACGTCTTTGGTGAAATTAATGACACACAAAAGGTCAACACAAACTCAAAGGTATAGGAACAAATTTTATTCCAATTTAAAATGGATATTTTTTTCTTTAAAGGAGAAGGCTATGAAAGTCATTTTCATGTATGAATGAGGTTCAGGCAACAGTGGTTGAAATGAAACATACAAAAAGAGAAATATGTCTAAAATACTGTAAATGAACAATAATTAAGCCCCTTTGTCAGCAGGGTTTCGCATTAATACGACTTCTCCTTTCCCCGACCCTCTCCACCGAAAACGAACACATGCAATTAAAATGTCATTTCTCTTAAAAACAGCAGTTTGTAATCTTTAATCCTAAATACAGAATAAAATTGTCTTCTTCCTGTTGCGCGTTTACCATAATCACATACTTAATGTTTATTAGTTTTTAAAAACCGGACCATAAAATACACAAGTCCTTTTTTTTTTCTTTTTTTCTTTTTAAATGATTTCCACAACATTGGCACTTGTAAAGAGTCTGGCTCTACAAATCAAAGGGATTGGCACACTCAATATAGTACATCATTTACATTTGGTATGCTTTAAAAATAAAACAAAAGAACCAAAGAAAAAAAAAAAGAGCAACCAACTGAACAAGAAATACATTACAAAGTAATACAATACTTTGATTTTATACACCACTACACAAAAAATGTATCTTTATCAAAAACAAATGTATTATATTAAAGTGTCCTACATACAAGTGTTCAGGTAATGCATCAACATCTGAAAAAAGAAAGTAAAGATAGCTTCATATTGTACGCATCCATCACGTCAAGCCAAAGCATCATTTCTATTCATTAGTGTCTGCAACTCTCATCTCGAGTACCAGGAACAAGTTTGGAGGAACAGATACGTCACACGAGCGGAGTTAGCTCCATTACTGCCGAGTAGTTTCAGTGCATTAACTAATCCAGGGAGGAAAACAGCAAACTTCATCACAAATTGTTAAGAATGACCCTTGAACGCCAGCTGAACAGCGCAGTTCGATTTTAATGTTTGCAAAAAGAGTGGCTGTAGTGATTTTGTTGAATAAAAAAATAAATAAAAATGAAGTGTTTCTTGGATTAGGCCTAGCCCTTTAAAACAAAAGCCATATTTACAAGCTTCACATGTTCAGAAATGGCGTCATTATTTGCAGGTCTGCTATGTGTACAAGGAAACCTTTAAAATTGGCGTATGACGACTGACAGTACCTTTCCACGCAAGTAAACATGCACTTTAAAATGATGGAGAGTTAAGCTCCGCCCACTAGCATGACGGTATGCAAATTGAGCGGGGAAAAAAGAAAGTAAAAATCAACTAGAGGAAGCTTAACTGGCCTGGCACAGGAGGATCGAACTAAAGTTTCTCAATTTGGCAAATAAGTCATAAAATGCACTAAAGATGGCTGAAGAATAGTTAATGCAACAAAACAGCAAATATACAGCTGCGGTTGGGTGAAAGTGTGTACAAATTACTTCAAAACAACGCAATTCATCATGAACCTTCAAAAATACATTCGAATGAAATGCACAAATAAGCGATCGTTCGAATTCAAATAGTTTCATTTTGCTGCCATTTTGTTTTTCGATAGCACGAACAACAAAGCCAATAAGACTATGAGTGCTAAGTGTGCGATAAATGCATAGCCGATTGGCTAAAAAGGGTGTGCGTTAAATGTGTAAACTGGGACTCAAAAGCGATACCGTCATGGACCCCAAAACGAAACAGTCAAAAAATATGCAACACAGTAAAATGGTAATACTTCATTCCTTAGCTTGCAGAACCGAAACAACCCATGTGAAGTAGTGCTGATATAGCATAATTGTGGGACTCAACAAAACGATACCATCATGGCCCCCAAAGCCATCACAAAAAAATGCGCCACTAAAGTCAGAGTAAAATGGTAATGCTTCATCCCTCAGCACGTAGAACTGAAACAACCCATCTAATGTTGTGGCAAGATATTACATATTTGTGAGGCTAATTAGAAATACCATAGCAAAAAATGTGCAACATAAATCACTTTTTTAATCCCTCAGCTTAAAGAATCAAAACACCCAGCAAGAAATTATGTCTTTGCGGGACTCAAAAGTGATACCGTCATAGACCCCCACTACCAAATATGACAAAAAAATCTAAATGTGCGAAACCATCGTCACAGAGTAAAATGTTTATACGTCATCCCTCAGGTTACAGAATCAAAGTTGCGGCAAGAAATGGTGTTCTTGTGGGACTCAAAAACGTTACCATCATAGTCCCCAAAAACAAACATTGAGAACAATGCGCAACACCTCCACAGAGTAAAACATTTATATTTTATTCCCCAGATGACGGAGTCAACGTAAAGTTGCGGCAAGGAATTGCATTCTTATGGAACTCAAAGGCAGCACCTCCAAGGCCCCCCACAATCAAACATGCAAAAAATTCATCGTCATTCAATCAAATGTTTATATTTTGTCCCTCAGGTTACGGAACCAATGTGAAATGGCTGCAAGAAATTGCATACTTTTTCTGAAGGCTTTACAAAAGGGGCTCCCTGGATGCACTGCAAGCTGAACCTATGAAAAATGGCAACTCCCGTGGCGTTACCGGCACCATCCCTGATTCACATACCCACTGCTGCGTACCTATTGCTCTACAGTCTTCATAGAGTCCTTTCATTCGACACCCACAATTAGCCCTTGTAATGAAAAGTATGTAAACTCACCTGAATTACACCATAATAATCCCCTCCCCACCCGCCACCCCCCCCAAAAAAAGCCAACTATAGCTACAGAATCCAAAAAGCCAAAAATGAAGCAAGAACTAAGATATGGTACTAGGAAACAGAGAGCCAACTCTCAAAAAACGCAAGCAGAGACCAGTCAAGGATTCAACCACTGATAAAATTCTCAATTTCCTATTTGCATAAAGCGACGTAGATGAAACGGAAATTCAACTTCCCGTTTGAGCATTTGAAAAAACAAAAAGCAAAAAATAAAAAAAATGGCGACAATCAAATTACGAAATACCAAAAAGATCACTTGCCAATGGATTTTTTTACAGCAGTAGGGACTCAGTTGCCGCTTTCGTTGTAGTGCACTCATGCGGAAAAATGAGTCCGATTAATTACACATCTGGTCCATAAATTACATAAATAAAATTAAAAAATAAAATAAAAATCACCGTGTATAGCACTTTTGTGTTGTACTGCGTTGAAAAAAAACTAAAACAAATCAAACGAACATCTCTACAAATCACTGGATATCGAAATAATCAACTGGGAAAGGCGTTTATTTGATTCCTTCAGATTCAAAAACTGATTTGTGACGAAGCATGTAAACAAATCACAATCTTTCACTAAATCTTTGAATACTAGCTGGATCCCTTTAATTAGACTTGATTAAACACCCAATACTGGCAAATGTGGGGAACAGTTCGCTGCCTAAATGATAAATTTAGCAGATACAGAAGCGAACTGGGTGTTTTTGGGGACTGAAATTACACTGTGGCCACTTTCGTAACTCGTTCCTCATTTTACAGAAAAAAGGTATTCTCCAAGTACTCAAGTAGTGATGGGAAATCACTCCTAAAATAGTATTAAATCAATCATCACCTCCACCTCTAGTGTTATAGCATGTGATTGCACAACTAACACTTGGTTAAACTCAGTGATCGGAGGTGAAGTCCTTTGTGAATGTCGCCCGCTCTTGGTTACGGACGAATACTGAAGACTTTCCGTCAAGTTCGTACCAGGTAGAGCCCACCTGCAGCCCGTCTACAGAGCAAACAAGTGCTCTTTGTCATTAGACACCGGTTTGGCAGCCCAGCCTTTGTTGTTGGAGGAAGAGTAGATGATAAAGCTATCAACTGGAGGGGTCGACACCCAGGACGGGAAAGAAAAACAGGCAAAGAAAAGGACTAAGTGAAGATCCAGTGCCTAATGAGGGTGAAGGGTTTTCTACATGTGAGGTGTGTAGTGCTTTTGGGCTGCAGGTGTCTCGCTGCTTTCTTTTTTTGAGTGTTTTTTTTTTTTAATCGCTCTGTTTCACACTAGGTTGTACTCTTTGAGGTTGTGCTGCAGGATGGTGTCCTTGACCGCCGCGAAGACGAAGCGGATGTTTTCGGTGTCTGTGGCACAGGTGAAGTGCGAGTAGATGATCTTGTCGCTGTCCGGGTTCAGGTCCACGAACATCTTCAGGATGAACTCTCGGGCCGACTGGGCGTCATTTTGTGGACCTGAAGGAAAACAAGCAAACAATTTGAGTGACGGCTGGAGACTAAAAACATGCAGTTCTTTAGTCATCCACAAGGTGTCAGTGTAGGCTTTTGTTTGAAGGCTTTTACCGTCATATTCAGGGAAATAGTCCACCAGGTGAGAGCACAAGATCTTCTCCTCCAGAAGGTCCTTCTTGTTGAGGAACAGAATGACCGAGGAGTTCTGGAACCAGGGGTAGGTGATGATTGTGCGAAACAGCGCTTTGCTTTCCTCCATGCGATTCTGCAGATTTCAGGAAAAAACAAACAAACACAAAAACGTCGCAAAACAACAGTGACTGGAATAAGAATTAATGGACAAATTTAAATACCTTTAAATTTCTAAACATACTTATGGCTGTATCTTTTATAGGAAATTAGAATTATAATGTAATTAAGTAACAGGTTGATGAAGTTTATTTAAATAAAACAAAAAATATTGTTTGATTTGCACAAAGATATTAAATATTGATACAAATCACAAATACATAAAAATTAATACTATCAATACATTTAGAGATTTTCATACTCAATGCAATAATTTATTAGAACTCATTTAAATATTAACAGTTACGATTATGATACAATTAATTTGCAAACATACATTTAATTCTTTATATTCCTTTATGTTGTCTTAAGAATATAGAATATAATAATATTAAATTATCATTTATTATTTAAATATAAAGTAGTATAATTAAAATGTTTATTTTTAGCATTTTTGGTACACAACTAAAATACTAATTTGACTAAAACTACGCATGTGGCAGTTCTCACATCTTTGGAAACACATTTACAAAACACATATTTTTTTTATTAAATGCAATAACATCATTAATATTGCTAACTATTATTACTATTAAAATCTTTGGGTTGTTTTTCTGCCAAATCTGAATTTTCAGCATCATAAAATCCTTTAGAAATCACTGTTACATGCAGACTTGCTGTTCTATTGTGATCAATTTTTAGTTTATAATCATAATAATAATAACCTCGTTGTCAGATTCCACAAGGACCTGGTCGTATTCGCTCAAGGCAACCAGGAACATGATAGATGTGACGTTCTCAAAGCAGTGAATCCACTTCCTGCGCTCTGATCTCTGCCCTCCGACATCCACCATCCTGAGACAGGGACAACGCATGAGTACACAAAACTAAAACGTGTTAGAAACATTATCCACTGTTTGTTAAAGTCATGCCTGCTTCTATGGCTATTTTATGGCGAGAAAATGTATACAGCAGTTATATTATATAAAGTTTTCACAATTTATTTTTGCTTAAAACTCTAAAACTGTATTTGGTTTAACAGTGTTAACATTATCCACTCTGCCGGTGTTACTTATGGTGTCCAACATGGTTCCTCGATTCAAAATATCTTCCAGAAAAGTTCAGGTTACATTAACATTAGGCTTTTGAGAAAACAGTTGTGAAAAAAGTTTGTAGTTTTCTCAAAGAGCAATTACAGAGTCACTGTTTATTAAAGTGACAGTCCACCCAAAGAGGAAAATTCCAAGCCTTTGAGTTTGTTTGGGGGTTTTTTCAACACAAAATGTCACAGAATTTCTGGAGAATTTCAGAAACTGGTATTTATTGATATCCATATAGTAAGGAAAAAAATACTATAGGAGTCTGATTTCTTTAAAAAATATTCTTAAGAAAGAAACTCAAACAGGTTTGGAACAAGTCGAGGCTGAATAAATGATGACAGAATTTGCATTTGTGGGTGAACTATCTCTTTAAATCAAATTATATCTAGTAAACCCTGCAATGCCAATAAATATGTACTTAAGGATGGAAACCACTTGGCGTACCAAATTAGATCAAAAATCACATGTCGGTTATCATTATATTAACATTTTGGCAGGAAAACCATGTGGTTAATCTCATTACTTCTGGCATTCATTCTCACAAACATGCGCAAATTAAGCCATGACATTGTGCCGTTTCCAGATATCAACTGGTCGATAAATATGTATGCGATGCGAACAAAACACTGTAAGCTGTGCATTTCATAAAAGGAAGCAAAACTAACACACAAACATTTGTGGATGTGCCACAAACCAAAAGAGAACTGTAGAGTTTCAGATGCAAACAGGGATTAGAAACATCCATGCAGAGACAAGGAAGGAGACGAACATGACGGATGGCGTGAATGTGTGAGGAAACGGTGTTCACACAAACTTTGGCAGAAAATTAGTAAAGCCCCAGGACAGGTGGAAAAACAGATATACATTTCGAAGGTGAAAAAAAATTAACACTTTGGTCTTGGTATGTTATGGAGAAAAATTTATATGATGGTAGATTGGTTGGCAAAACTAAACATTATATATAAACGTATACACTACCCGACAAAAGTCTTGTTGCCTATCAGCTAATAATAACTTCTAGTTGATCATTTGGTATCAAAAGTGGCTTATATGAAAGGAAAAGGCCTCTAGATTATGCTTATTTTACCAAAATAAAATATGATCATGCCTTGGTTTTTAATTATTTAATTAGGACAGTAAGGTCTGACTTTGCTTAGACTAAAGTCTTGTCACTTAACAGAAACAATGTACTGTATAGAATATAAAGTCATGGTGCAGTGGAAAAAGATTTAATATTGTGCATGACTCCAAATTTTTCCACACCTTTACTTCATTTGTCAATCATGAAATAATTGAAAGTGACACATGTGACAGTTTTGTGTGAGAAATGGGCAGCACAAGCATCTAAACAATGTGTCAAAACATCTTAACAATGTTCTTCAACATGTTCTTCACTTTTTGAAACATATTAGCACTGAATCGCTGGTGGTTACATAAAAAAAGCCCAGGCTTATAAATGTCTAAAACATTACCAGTTAACATAACTTTAACAAAATATTAATGTTGAAATATGACAGCGAAGTTCAAAAACATGCTACCAATTAATTAGAAGCTTATTTGGAATAGTAAAATGCTAGCTACATGCTAAAACTACATGCTAATAATGTTTTAAAACATGTTAAAGCAACTTGCCATAAGATTGCTACCGATGTATTAAAACATGATGCTTTGATATGTCATCTATATCTATATCTATCTATGTTAATAATGTTCTAACAATTTTTTTAAACATGATAGCCAAGTTCTAAACATGATACCAATATGCTAAAAAATGTTACAAATGTGCAAAAACATGGCAGCAATATACAAAAATAACTGATTAAATAAGTGATTAAATATGCTACCACAAACATATCAACACTTTAATAACTACCATAGAATAGTAGCACAGGTTGTAGCATATCTGGTTTTCTTATTAAATATTCATGTAGTTATGTTTAATATCAGTGAATGACTACATTTCAATAATTAATGTGTGTTAATATATTGTGTAGAAACTGTTTTAACAATAAAAACTCTCTATACAATTTGAACGTTACAAATATGTAATTACATGCTTTGATTCATTAAAGTAAGGACTGTTTTTTTGTTTTACTCTTAATGTGAACAAACCCTAAAATCAAAGTGTATTACAAGAATACAGGCCATTCCCTTCTCAGCGGTCAGCCAGTTAACGCTCATTGCTCCTAAATTAATGCACAGAAACAAACTCACCAGAGATTCCAGCTAAAACACAGGAATAATCAGAGCAATTCTCTGCTCGACCATTATTTTCCCCTTATCGCACCTGTACTCGGTAAGGGGAAAACATAAGAGAAGCCTTTTACTTTATGTAGGCAACACAGTCTAGCTAGCTCAGTCTCTAGCGGCCGGTGCGTAAAGCTTTTGATAAATGGACTCCTTCAGGAGCTACAACCTAAAATAAAGCCTCTTCAGCCTCCGTTCCTGCAGGAGGTACAGCTGACCTACTTACAAGCATAAGCGCTCGTACTCTGGAGGAAGATAACTCAACCTTCATACTGAATCTGGAGTTTAGCAAGTTTAGCGTTGATCCATACAGGTTAATACACTCTCCATTTACCTGTCCAAAACACAGAGTATCTTTTTACTGTTGAACACTATTGAAGATATTTTGAAGGATGTTGGAAACTAGTAGCTATTGACATCCATAATAATAATTTTTTTAAAAGTCAGTGGCTACTGGTTTTCAACATACTCCAAAATCTATTTTTTGTGTGTGTTTTTATAAGAAAGAAAATCTTCAAAAATGCTTTAAAACAAGTGGAGGGTGAGTAAATGATGACAGGATTTATTTTTTGGGTGCCACCATGGGGTTAATGGATTGATTTGTTTTTGTAACAGAAATATTTGTACATATTTTTTAATTATAAACTTCGATCACTGACCGTGGGTTAAAAAAAACTGGGGGTTAAACTGTTCCTGCAATACTTCTTGCATCATATCTCATGAATTATACGTCATAATGTGTGTTCGGCCACCACCACGTCAATGATTTGAGTTTATATTTTTAAAATTTTAAATATTTCTGTTACAAAATCATCAATCAACTTCATAAGACACGTATTAACCACCTGGTGGTGTACGAATTTATACACATTTGGTAGTTACAAAATAAAAGTCACTATCCAACACCATTAGGGGGCGATCACACCAAACACGCGTTTCTGTTCCGAGTAGGCAAGGTGCACCGCACTGCCTTTATTTGTTGACAAAAACAAAATGTGTTGCGCTTTTGTCGCAAGGCAACGACTGAATCAGCTGTGTATTGTGTTTGACCGTTGCTGTTGATATTGTTAGAATTGTAATATTTAATAATATTGTGATATTCAAGATTTGTAAAGTCAAACAGCTCTGGATAACACGAAACAGCGACCACAAGTCTCTCCTCCATCTTTAAAAGTCTCTGTAGTCATCTTGACAACACAAACCTTGCCGTCACCTCAACGGAAACCCCGCCTCTGCTTTCATTTCATTGGAGAATGATAAAGACGCGACTGATGTAAACATGCTTTTTTCGCTCAGAGTTGACTTTTTTCAAACTGCGGGCGCACAGTGTGCAACGGCAAAAACGCGAGGTGCAGCAGGCGATTAAAACGCTCATGCCCATTAGAAAAGCATTCAAAAGACACAAAAGCGCATTTGGTGTGATAAGGGCCTTATGAAAAAAATACATATAGAGGATGGCTTAAGGGCGAGTAAATTATGGGGTGATTTTTTTCATTTATGGGGGAATTACTCCTTTAAGGTTTTAAAACTCAGGTCTTTTAGCAAAGACCACCAAAGGAGGTAGAGCGTTTTCATACTTGGCTCCAAAATTTCTGGAAAAATCAAATCTTAAAAAAAAAAAAAAAAGATCTCTAAATCTTAAAATTTAAATCTAGATTAAAGATGCATTTCTATAGCGAAGCATTCAAATAACGCACTTGATGACATATGACTAGATGTTTTGCTTAAAGAAAAGTAGATACACTGATTTGTCTCCATTTGCATTACACTTCCACCTCTGAATCCAGGTAAACGGAGATTACGCCAGCTCAATTTTGGATAAGAAAACTTACTGCTTTCCTTACACTGTGATCATGATCACAGAATGTATTCATTCATCACATTAGTCATGTTCATTCAGCTTGAATACTGTCATTAAATGCACGATAACCACATTAATTCTAAAGTAGAAACACGCTGTCTGTAAAGCTGCTTTCAAATGTTATGTACTATAAAAAGTGCTATACAAATAAACTTGAACTGAATCGCTTGAAATGACCCAATTCACCTGTATTGCATAACATACCCTCTACATTTCATCTGCATGTAATAATATGCGACCTATAAAAAAATAAAAAAACTGCACCATAATTTAGATGGAATGTGACCTGGCCACCGTTTGGAGTTGTTTGGAAGCGAGTGTTTGTTTGAAATTCTCAATAAACATTCAGGGAGATTTTTTTTTTCATGTTAAGAGTGAAGTTATTTTTGGCATCGGTGTGCGTAGGAGGGGTTTGACACGCTGGCTTTCAATCGATTGGTGGGCTTTTGTGATTGGCTCTCTTCAGAGGCTTTCTCTCTCATCTCATCTGAACAGGGGGGGTTGTGAAGGGGCTTGTTGATGGTGCATCACCTGCTGTTCGTAATCGCCACCCCCCCCTGCATAGTCCTGAGCTCAAACTCCTGGCTGTGTGCTAATGCTCTTTTGTGTGTGTGATCCAGTTGGCTTTCGGGACTCAAGAGCTGTTGTCAAAGAATGAAGAATAAAATATATTTGTTTAATACAAATAATTAAATACATTTTTGCTGAATATATTTTTGTGATGGTACCAAGGCCTGTCAATAGAACTGGGGGGAATTACAAGAACTCTATTTCACTGTATGAATTATTGTAATTAAAAAAACTAATAATAATGCTTCATAAATGAATTAATTTTTTTTTCTTGTTAAATATAGTAGGGATGCATAATAGTTTTTTTTTGCTGATATTTTCAAACTCCTTTCAAAATCCCTAAACTCCGGTATCTTTTCTGTTTGTGTGTTTTCCAGAAGTTCCCCATATTCCCCATAAGTGTTAGCTTCTAACTATAAACTAAAACCAGACTTGTGATTTTATGACTCAAATTGATGCTTTGTTCCAAGATAGAATTATTATTTTTTTCTCTTTAATCTTTACTAATGTAACACAGCAGCCTGTAAATATATATCTCATAGGGCTGGCACTAGGACTCAGCGGGAGGCTGCTTGGGAGCGGTATTGTAAAGAAAGGAGGAATAATAAAGTAGATACTAAATTAAGATCTTTACAATTGGTGTCACATTGGTAATAGGGGGACAGTGTTTATCGTCAGAGGCTGTAGCGCTACACAACTGACTGTTTAACTTACTGAGCAATATTGTACACAGAGTTATTCTGTACTCACATTCACAGTTTCAAGTCAGTAATCCAAAACAGTTAATCTAAATCACAGATAAAAGTTCACCTCATAATGCTGACCTGATAGGTTACTGCAGGTGCTCCAGTCAAGACTTCCCTCAGGCCATGTCCATACTAATGCGTTTTTGTTTTAAAACGCATATTTTTCTCTCTGTTTTGGCCTGCCGTCCACACTGAGACTTTTAGGAAACGAAAACGTATCTTTTTGAAAACTCTGTCCAAAGTGTTGCAGTGTGGACTGAAAACAGAGGCTTTTGAAAACAATGATGCATTTTAGTCATGCGACCAATTCAGCTAACATGGTGGAAGACGTTGTAAAGCAGATGTTGTGGATGCTGTCCATTTTGACAGCTTTATTTAATGTCAGTTTGTGCATGTTCCACATTGCCTCTCCTCAAAGGACACGGAATGTTAACTGTAAGCTGTTGTTCAGCGGCAGAAGCAGACCACCACAGTTGTGACATTTTGCCGCGACATTTCACAGATTGAAAGTAAATAAACGGCAGGCGGATACGACATAGGTAAAAGCATCTTATGTTTGTGCGCATACATGGTACATTTCAGGAAAAATGGTGGATGACGGAAAAAATGAAAACGATAGTGTGGACATGGAGTGTTTTAGACGAAAACAGTCAAATATTTTTCTAATTTATTCGGATTAGTGTAGACGTAGCCTCAGTTTCATGAACAGCCCACTTATTTACATGTTATATACTTCCGTGTTCTGTCTGGGTTGCTCTGCAACAAAACTTAAAAAAAATGCTAGTAGGCAGTGTGGTTTTCTATATTCTACTTTGTCGAGTCTTTGCCAGTGTTTTGAGTTTATGTAGGAAATAATTGAGATGGTGAACAAAGTCTCATTTTCTATCTTGATCGCGTGTTTTGTAAATATTTAAGCATATTCAATACATTTTTATATTCAAAACAAAACGACATTGACATTTATTTGGCAAGCACCCATTTAGCTAAATTTGTTAATATACTGCTAAACATACATGCACATAAAAAAGGTAAATTTTATTAAATAAAAATGTAATATTGTACTATTACATACAATTCATAAATAATATTATTGCACAAAAACTGTTGCCACCCCTCAGTTTTTTTTTTTTTTTTTTACTAAAATTCGACCCAAGAATCTGGCTCGGATTAGAACAAGCATGACCCCCTTACGGTTAAACTAATTTTACAATCCCATAAATATTGTGTGCATAAAAAGGACAAAACATAAAATGCATGAATGTTAATGGAAGTTAATGACGCAAAGAGGTTAATGACTGAAAACGGAAATGAACAGCCATTAACAACTCACAGATGATCACAGGGAACGCATCAAATCTCATTCGTTCAACTGGCCAAAGTGGACTAAATCAATATTACAAACATGAAGACATTCAAACCGGTGGAGAAAAAGTCCTCTCCGACATTAGGATCTACCTGAAAATGATGCTTTGCAAGTCGAAGGGATATTCGATAATCCCTGTGGTAGGGATGCGAACCCTAAGCACGTCTTGCTGAGTCGGCAGATACGACGGGTCTGAGATACGCTCCAAATCGCTTAGATAGCTAGAGACAAGGAGAAACGGGGAGAGAAAAGGAAGAAAAGAAAGAATCAAGCATGGCAGCAAATCCATTTAAAAGCTTCAGAAAAGGAACGCCACACTCAGGATCCAGGGATGCGACCCCACAACCTTCTGCTTGCTCAGAGCTTCTCAAAATAAAGTTGCAAAGAAACAACAACAACAACAACAACAACAACAACAAAGGTGAGAATGCGATCAGGGAAGGCAGCAGTGCAGTTGCAGCAGCAGGTTAAAGGTCAGGAAACAGCAGCGGCAGGAGTTGTGTGCCGTGGATTGCCGATACCTGAAGATTATATTCTCCAGGTCAAATGGATACTCTATGATGCCAGTAGTGGGCACTCGGACCCTCAGTACATCCTGCTGGGTGGGCATGTATCCCTGAGATGATATACGCTCTAAATCGCTAAGGTAGCTGTGGGACGAACAGAGTACATGTACATGTGTATATACAGAAACATATAGTCAGACCCACACGGAATTTGCTAATTTTGCATATATTTTCCAGCCAGGGTTGGAAAAATACTGTCAAATGGATTTAAAAGTGGTAAAAAATGGATTTAAGATATTGGTGTATAAACAAAAACTGACTGACATCATTCCAAACCTTTTGCAAAAGTCAAAAGAATGTTATATTGAATGCTGCTCTTATTTTGCCATAAATTGTACAATCATGAGTAGGGCCAGACAGAATCTGGGGATATTTTTTGCTATTTCTGTGCAGAATTTTCCAAAAAAAATAAAAAATAAAAATCTGCGGTTTTATGCGGAATGATTTTGGGAGTATCATAACTAAAAACTTAATTTAAAGTTTACAATGCAAATCCAATTAGATGCACTTATTTGGTAAACAAAGCAAGTCTCTCGTATACTATATCTACTAAGACAGAAAATATTACTTTACAAACTGTATAGTAAACAAATCAAATGAACATTTTCACATTAATCAACAATATTACTTAAATGAATTTAAAAACTGAATAAATATAAATTTCCACACATTTACACAAGTAAATAAATAGACTCAATGATTTGCTAAATATCTGCGGATTTCTACGCGCACAGATTCCATGTGGGCCTAGTCATGAGCCACATAAATGTGCTGAAAGTTTATAAGCATATTCACGCCAAAGTATTTTTGTTTCCTTTGTCAGAAGTAGACAGAAAATTTAAATACTGTCAATTAGAACTACGCTCAGGACTGGATGATAAAATGCCTTGGTAGGATGATAAAAATGTATGTAAAATTCTTTATAATGTTTGTTTATGCAGTATGCAAACAACGTCTACAGAAAAAGACAGACTTATTTATTTATACTAAATACTGTCTGTTTATTGCTACGGTCACTCATAACAAATAACATAGAAACTATGGATGACCAGGAATGAAAATTCTGGGTTGAAATTAAAACCAAAATGTATGCACTTGGCCGAAAACCGAACCCAAATATGCTTATTAATTTATTAAATAATACAACATTTTTGTAAGACTAAATTTAACTCACTAACAAATTATACGGATTTTTAAAACCACAAACTAATAAACTAAGCCACATTTTATTGACAGTGAAATTTTATTGTCAATGAACGAACCGAGATGTGTCATTTTACTGGTGTTGCCATGACAGCACAGTAGCAGCAAAAACATTTATACTACATCGAAATTTCCTCTCCTTTCCGGAGAGCATGTGCGGCTCATGCATAGATAAATATACATGTAAATAAGTTTAAATACCCACAGTGTAAAATATTGAACTATTTTCAACTATGACCAGAGTGTAAGCTAGTGGACAAAAACCACAAATTTTCGGTGGTCGAAAATTCAGTGCATCCCTAATAGTAACTATATATCTTTATTATTTTATTGTGATAGTGACGTTGTACGTGGTTTTACCGGTGGTTAAACTCTAAATATTATGGAAGTAATATCGTTCAATTTTATTAACTTAAACATTTACATTTTACTCTAAAATGTAAAAAAAATAAAGGTAACCAGAAAGGAAAAAAGGGGGTAAATAAGATAAAAGATTCAGTCTTTTTGTCCTATTATTGTCATAAGAAGAAACTGCAAAAACAACTTTGGTTTGTTTAAGGACATATTTTGCATCATGACAGCCCCTGCTTACTATAAACAATCAATACAAATGGAGAAGAAGAAAAAAAGAGCAGCATTGAACATTCTTCAAAATGTCTTCTTTTGTGTTTCGGAAGATATTTAACACAAAACCAAATATTTTTCAATTCAGTGTGGGTGTGATAATCTAATCATGCAACTTTTAACAACAACAACAAAGAAATTGTTCTATATAGTAATATGCTCATTCCCGTAGTGTCGACAACTATAACTGTATAGTTTTAACAGTCATTTAACAGTTTTAACAGTCTTTCTCTATTATGGATGACAGATTTCCAACATTCTTTAAAATATCTTCTTTTGTCTTCAGAACAACAAAACTCAAAGATCTGGAACCACTTGACGATGAGTTTTTATTTCTGGGTGAACTACCCCCTTTAAAGTTATAGGTGACCCAAAAATTTATATTTGCCATTTAGGGCAAATTATTATTATTTTTTTGCCATTTTTTGTTTGACCCTCACACACACTTGCGTTAGACTAAACATTATTATTTATTTTTTGGGGTGAATTGTCCTTTTAAAACAGCATTTGTCCATCTATGACTTGCTCTCAGACACATAAACTGACCTCAAAAAGAGATGTAGCATTCAACGACTCCTTTTAAAAGCAATAAACCTAAAAGCAGCTAATGGCTAATGACGACACACACACACACACACACACACACACACACACACACACACACA
>CAIGQW010031024.1:6954601-6973492 GCA_903798125.1 Danio choprae
CACACACACACACACACACACACACACTTACTATTTAGTGGAGTCAGAGAGCTGGTACTCTCGCCTGCGGTCGTACGCTTCCTGGATGCCCGGATCCATCCAGAGCTTATTAATTGCAGCAACATAGGGCTGGTCAAAAGAGCAAACCTTCTCCACATCAACCTCTCGCACCAGCAGAGCGTTTTTCTGCGGATAAAGATGCAATAAAAACACAACCCATTTTACGACTTGACAGCTATGTAATACTAATGACTTCCAGAGCAGCTCGCAACCAACTAGGCCACAAGTCGTATGGAGTTAAACTTTAAGGATCTTCTTTAGGAAATATTAACTGAATCTTTAAAAGCAAAAAACAAAACATGAGAATAATTAACCATAATCCTGCGCAGAAGAAAGACAGCTGACCGTGGTGTGACAGCAATAAAATTTACAAGCGAGCCTTGTAGTGCTTTTTATAGCCAGGTTATGGCCTATCTGGGTTTGATTTGCATCTTGATGTGCATCAAAGCGATGATAGGAGCTGGGATTGTCGGTGTGCTGTGCTCACCTTGTTGTCTTCGTATCTGAACGGGATCTTGAGGTGCTCGGTGGCACGGATCATGGCCTGCATGGAAGTAAAGATGTTCTGGTAGACGAGTTTGGTATAACCGCGCTTGTCCTCGTCGGTGTAGCCTGTCCCGTGAATGATGCGCATCTGTTTGATGAACGTACTCTTGCCACTCTCGCCTGTCCCTGAGGAGAAAAACAGACAAGTGTTGGAAAAGAGAGTCAGATCTTATGTTCGGATACTTTTGTTAGCTAATAAATAGTTCAATGGCCTTCGTATTTATTAGATCAATGATAAAAATAATAGATACATTGGACTGTAAAAGACAGCAACACAAACAAATAAAAGGCAGTAATTGATTGATTTACATTCAAGACAACAACAACAAAAAGCATTTGTAAAAGTTTTATGAGTTAAAGGAACCATTTATTTTTGCAAACAGGCTCATTTTACATTTCCCCTAAAGTAAAACGGTTACGTTTCACAAATTTTGAATACTTTTAGCTAGTCTGGCTGGAGCACTTTTAGCTTAGCATAGATCATTAAATTGAATTAGACCATTAGCATTGCGCTTAAAAAAAATTCTAAGCATTTAGCTTTTATCTAAAGCTCAACTCTTCTTTAATTACATCGTGTACTAAGACCAATGGAAAATGAAAAGGTTGCAATTGTCAATGTGGTTATAAGTATACTCTCATTGCAGTGTAACTTTGTTGCCGAACCATGGCTGCAGTAGGCACAAAAGGTATTAACTGTTCGCTAGTTAACTAGTTTTTTCAGGCGCTATCGATATTTAGCCATATCAACTTATAAACTTGTTAAATAAGCAATTAAATTATACTCAATAAAAATTTTTTAAAAAGGGAACACACAAAAACGCTATATGAAGCAATGCCAAAGCAACATCTGGCGATATACTCATAACCGTAAAGCCATGCTGGCCAATCAGAAGAACCAAAAAAAGGTTATTATAGGGTCAAGTTGATCTTGTAGGCAACATAGATTGTGGCGTTCAATCTGACATGACAAAGGAAATAATCAAAAACTTTAGGTTAAGGAAATAACCCAAAATGTGCCCAGACTACAAATACCCTGCTGGTTTTGAAAATCTTCGCCCTGACAGGAGTTTTTTTGTTTTATTTTAATTCTCTATTTCTGTGAGCCAATATTGCATTGGCATGTGGATGAACAGCCATACTGCATAGAAAAAGCTGTGTTGGCTTTACATCCCATCTTTATGGTGTGTTCACACCAGAAGCGGATGAAGTGTCAATCGTGAGTGATATATACATGTTAAGTCAATGCAAAGACATGAATAGACATCCTGCGGCACTATTCGCACAAATGACACGATGAACGGATCTGCACTGTTTTTTAGCCTTCCTAAAGCACTCAAAGCACATCTACTCTCTCAATAAAATCCATGTTAGCCATTTAGCAAAAAAAAACTAGGGTCACCGGGCAGACAGAAGCCCCGCCCATGATGCGAATTCCCATCTATTGTGAAGTGAATTTAAATTTTGAATTCAATTTGAATTCACGCACAAATGAAGCAAGTAAACTCAAAATGTTCACGTCTATTTATGCAGGAATAGCACGATTTATTCGCACTAGCCGTGCCTGGTGTGAACACAGCATTACAGTTATCAATATGTTAAATAAATGGCGAAGTGCAGCACTAGTGTACGTACCCTCATAGAATCAATGTTTACAATTCTAGAAGGCATGGCACGTAATGTTCGGTGTGCGACCCGCTTAAGTCTACATACAATAATCCCTACTGTGTTAGAACAAATAAAACTATAGCATTTTTTAAATATACAGTTAAAGACAGAATTATTAGCCCCCCTGTATATTTTTTCCCCAATTTCTGTTTAACAAAAATAAGATTTTTTTCAACACATTTCTAAGTATAATAGTTTTGATAACTCATTTCTTATAACTGATTTCTTTTATCTTTGCCATGATGACAGAACATAAAACTTTACTAGATATTTTTCAAGATACTAGTACTCAGCTTAAAGTACAATTTGAAGATTAAGTACGTTATTTAGGCAAGTTATGGTAATTAGGCAAATCATTGTATAATGATGGTTTGCTCTATAGACAATTTAAATAAATATTGCTTATGTGGTCTAATATTATTGACCTTACAATGTTTTTTGTTGTTTTTATTAAAAACTGCTTTTATTCTAGCCAAAATAAAACAAATAAGTAAATAAAAAAATATTATAAGAAATGCTGTGAAAAATCCCTTGCTGTTAAACACTATTTGAGAAATATAAAAAAATAAAAATAATAAAAATAATAATAATAATAATAATTCACAGGAGGGTTAATAATTTAGACTTCAACCGTAGGTGTTTGCAGGTGAAGCTACAAACTCTTACATGCTCAACTTCATGATCTAATTCATATAAATGAACAGAGCAGCACTTTAAAACAGAAACTCTATACACAGCAGCGTCTCCTCATGTATGTATTACTCTGCTTCTGATGACTCAAGGCAGTAAAAATGTTTCATCCCCAAAGTTCAACAATACCACTTCCCTGGAAGCTTGGGAGGTCTTGGACCGGCAGGGGAAAAACAAGTCGAGTTACTCTTCCAGTTTTCAGCATTTATCACCATCTTGACTATACAGAGTCAACAGCTGAGAAAGTCCTGCTCCGATTGGTATGATAACCAGCTCCGCAGGTTTTATCTTGACACACATATAATTCCAGTATTGACATCCTTGACAACTGCCTTTTATTTAAACAAGCAAGAGGAACAACAATTAAAAAAAGAATAAAAGGTGAAAGTTGGTCCATTAATCTCACATGGCTTTATAAGAGCTTCTTTGTGGTAAGCAAACATGATTTTAGCACGGAGATCACATCACTTTGCATTGAGTTTTCCAATCAGTTTCTCAAGCATTTTCATGAAAATAAAATACATTTTAAATGAAATTTTCGTGACATGAAAATAAAAGTTTCATTTGATTTAAAGGGATAGTTCACCCAAAAATGAAACTTTTTACTTAATTACCCTCAAGTGGTTCTAAACGTTTATGAATTTCTCTCTTCTGCTGAATATACAACAAAATATTCTGAAGGACGCCTTTTATATCCACAGTAGGAACCAAAAAAATAAGTCAATGGCTCACCAATGTTTTTCCAAAATTCTTCAGTATATTTTCCATTGTGTTCAACAGAAGAAACGAAGGCAAACAGGTTTGGAACAAGTGAAGAAGTAGTAAAGGATGACAATTTAATGTTTTAGTTGAGTTATCCCTTTAAAAGGATCCTGCATGGTTTTTTGTTTAAACAATTAGAGCAAACCTGAGGAAAAAATGTAATTAAATGATTGAGCCACAGAGTGAAATTACTTGCCTTAAACAGACTTTATTACTGATCAGAGAATGGTCAATAACTGCAATTGCGATTTCATTTTTATTTATCATGAAACACTAAGCTTTATGATCACTAAAACTACAAAACTGAAACCCTTTAAAAACTAAAATGATTGATTTCATAGGGCCCTGCATAGGCTTTAATTCAAACCAGTAGGCAAGCATCATAAGTGGGGAAAAATATACAAATACATTTATTTTTTTTATCAACAACAACAACAAAGCAAAATGACATTACGAAACCTTCACTGGGCTTCAAAAATCTCTTCTCGAAGCCACAACCATGTGGTGCATTCACAGGATGAAGATCTGTTGAGCTCATTTGGGCAATGCAGGTTTGATTTCCTATCATTTCAACCCGCGCTGAGTCATAGGTAGTTTTCCCCCCAACAGCTGGATTGTCCTGCTGACTCTCTCTCTCTCTCATGCTCTCTCTCTCTGTACTGACTGGGGAAACCCAATAAATGGCCTGCTTGCATAAGCTTGGCTCTCCTGACTCCATCGGCCTGCCAAATAACTGCACCTTCCTGCAGCTTTACAACAGTTGCGCCACAGAGATTGAAGAAAAGTGGTCTGAACATTACTGGAGCACCTTGATATCAGGTTTTACTCCATATTAGGTCATTCTGAGGGAAACCAACACACAAACAATTGGTTGAGTGACAATCTGAAGACCCTAAGAGGAAACTTGAAGTTAAACAAATGGAGGTGAAAAACTAATTGCTAAAAAGTAAAGAAATAACAGAAGGGTGTTTGAGTTTGCTATTGCAAATTAAAATTCACAAGCAAATTTTATTTCCGTAATTTGATGCAATTAAGTGCAACAGTGCGGGGGAACGAGTGAGAGGAGGGAGAAATAATGGTTTTACTTTAAAATAGATGGTGAAAAAAAGGGTTTTACATCAAAATATACTGACCAAAAGAAAAATTAGTTTTTACCAAAAACAACGGCTAAATTTCTACTGATAGAGTCATATGAATTCTGTGAGAGAAACGACAATCAGTCAAAATAAAAGTTTGATTTAACTTCAAGAAATGAAATGTGACAGAAATAAAAAGCATAAAAAGAGTCCCTAAAACTTTAGCTTTTAAATTACTAAAATTGATTGACTGTGCAGAAAATAACATTTGTGTAATATGTCATTATTTGGAACAATATTAAACAGAATTTGAAGAAAAATAAATAAATAAATAAATATTTGTTAATATAAAATACCGGGTCTGTCACAATTAATGATAAATTATCTGATTATAGCTATTCAAAATAAAATAAATATCACACTAGTTTAAATATCACATTTTGGCATCCAAATATGAATAATTGTATATTATATTTTATTATATATGGGCGATACTATACTTCATATATTATACTTTATTTTTGCTATAAACAAACAAAATTATTAAATGTTCTCTAATAAAAAATAAAAATAAATAAAGCTGCAAATATCAAATCACAATTGTGATTAGAAACAAATTTACACTTTAGAACAATTTTATTTAAGAACAATTAATTTGATCAGAAGAGACACATAGAATGTCACTAAATAATCCAAAATAATCTTCAAAAAACATAACAGTTTCCACTGAAATATGAAAGAGCAAATATTTTGCACTAATAAATAATTATTGAGCAGCAAAACTGAAGACTGGAGTAATGTAATGGAGTACTGAAGATGTAGTTTTTAAAAATCGCAGGAATAAATGTATATTACGTTTAAATAGAAAACTATTTTTTAAATGAATCATTTTAAGACAACATTGCATGTTTGTTTTGATTTTTGATCATTGATAAATGCAGAATTAGTAAAGTATGTTAATGTATATTTGAGTGATATAAGTCTGAGGAAAAGCAATGACATTAATAATGAAACATTATCAAGAAACTTAAAATCCTGCATAATAAGTCCACAAAAAAATCCATTAACAAATTCTATCAACTCTGACTTTATAAAAGTAACATCTCCCTTAACCTTACACAGCAAACCACATATGGCAGGCCAAACATCAGTGCCCGAATGCAGTCTCTTTATAGAGGTAGGACACAGTGAGACTGAATCCATCCTATATTCATGTCTGTGAGCTTAGTGCAGCAGAGCAGGTTTCCAATGGCAACATCTTTCAGCATTTAGCAGACAGCAGTGATTCAAAGAGGAGCCATACATTATAGAGTCCTACTCTCCTTTCAACATCCGATCTGCCAATCCTTGAGCAGAAAACCAAACACTGAACTGCAAGACACTATTTGAAAAAGATCGTTTGGCCACTTAGTCGGTGTTGCTGCTTGATGTACAGTAATATGCATGAATATGGATAGTATGAAAAGCAAAGCACATTTTGTATTGGCGAAATATGACTGGACAGGAAATGAGGTGATGGCTCTGCATTCAACTCAAATGGGGTGTTCACACATCTAGTTCGGTTTAGGATGGGGTGATTGATCGAAGGTGTGCATTTTGTCAGCAAAGCCGGTTCTAGTAAACTTTCTGCACGTGCATTCAGATTGAGCAGTTATTACTACACTGATCCATAGTTCGTTGATAAGCTATGCCAAAATCGCTTTTAAAAAAAGAATTCGATTTAATTCATACTAAATACTGTACAAGGTACATTTTCCCAATTGTATGTGCCACATGCCCTCCTTATTACTATACCATAAATAGATAAATAAAAAATAATCCTTGGGGAAAATCAGTCGTGATAAGATTAGCCAGAAAAAGGCTTTTTTGATAAAACATGAGCATTTATGTAACACTCTTGTCAATATTAAACAAATTGCAACCAGTGATGGACAAAGTACACATTCACGTCAGAAAAATAAAAATGTTTCTCCATTATTAGTAGGCTTCCTTTTTAATAATAAAATTGATCAATTCAATATTTAATTTACTTAAGTAATAAAAGTGCTCGCTAATGAATGTTTATTTTGAAAGAAGGTTGATGTCGCTCTAATAACCACACTTATAATTCATGATAATTCAAGTGAAAACCACATTCATTTGCTTAACCACATTCAGATCGGTCTGTAAATTCAGTGAATCATTTACTATATGGTCTCACTCTGAATGGATCATTTGAATCAGGGAGTTGTTGATTCATTCACAAAATGTCAGTGCAACTCACAACTTAACCGTTGCAATTTGTGAATTCATTTAAAAGATTAACTGATAAAAGTAACATTTTTTATGAATTAAGCCCCACTATCTAGTTTCTGAGCAAGGGACAAGTTTACCTCTTCAAAATAACTGTACTCACTGTACTTTTAACTGTAACTGTAATAACTGTACTTTTGTAATGTAGTGAAGTAAAAGTGTCCTAAAATAAAAACTCAAAGTACAGATACTTAAAATAAATACTTAAGTACTGTTGTGAGGTAAAAATACTTAGTTATCGTCCACTGCTGATTGCAACTTTAATCATTCAGGCCATTCATTTACACAACAACAGTGTTTTGGAGACCTAAAAACACAAACTTGAAAATGGGTTTTAAAGAGCAAGTGCGCAAACAGATATACGGATGTTTGAAATCTGTGTCTATCCACTGATCCATCAGTGTCTCGCTCATATATCTGCACATAGATAGATCAGCTGATATACGTGGCATTCAAATGCTTCAGTGCTTTGCAAACAGCGGTGAATAGTGATGAAGCGATGACCTTCAGAGCCAATCACAGTCATATCAGTTGAGCGTGTAAACACAGCAGTTAGCCAGCGTTGTTCACAATGTTTTATCTGCACAACTTCGCTCAAATGTAAGCGAAAAATGGACGTTTTACAAATTTTTGCATCAATTGGTACCAAAGGCGATAATTTTGACAACCCTATGCGTATTATACTTTCAGTCCAATGCTATGTAACATTTACCATGAGCATAACAACAATGGTGGAATACAGGACTGTATGTGTAAAGATGAACAGGGTTTTTTTTTTTTTAATGGATATCTACTGGCCCGACATGCAGAATACAGCTTTTTATCTGTGTAAACAGGGTAGTGTTGTCAAAAGTATAGAGTTTGGTACCAATTGGTACAGAAATTTTTTAAATGTCCATTTCTGCTACCATTTTAGCGCTGTTGAGCACGTTCTTAAACACCGATGACTGGAGCATTTAAACGTCGCAAAGATTAGTTGATTTATCAGTGGATTGCTTGTATGTCAGCTCATCTACAGTGAACTGATGACCTTCATGGCCAATTACTGTAATTTCTGTTGAGCACATGAACCCAATCAGCTGTGTTTATGAATGTGCTCAACAGTGCTTAAATGCTAGCGGAAAACGGACATTTTTTAAATTTCAGTACCGATCGGTACCGAAATTCCAGTATTGGGACAACAGTAAAACAGGGATCGTTTCGATATTACTGCTGTTTGTACATGAAAATGATAAAAATAAATGTGTCTTTTTTAGTACATACGTTTTGATGTAAACACACACTGACATACCTTCATGCTGAACCTAATTTAGCAAATACACTGGCAAAACAACTAAATGGTCTGAGAAATATCAGCCATTTATCTCAAGCATATTTTGTAGAAACAGTTTTATTTGAACCTTTATTCTAGGACATACACCGACCATCTGATTATTCTTTAAAATGTTTATTGGTTTAAATTACAAGTTCCAGATCTACATAACCGGTTTCTCCTGCTAGTGTAAAATGGCGGATACCCACAGAAAAATCAGCTCACATCAGCTAATACACCCATGTCGGGATACAAGTGTGTGTGGGTGCATGCCAAACACACACATACTGGAGAACTGGAAGCGAGGGTAAGACAAAGCTTCCATATCAACACATGTAACATTTGAATCATGCACTGAAGGCAGATTATGCAATGTTTTTGTAGCCTATTTATGATTCCAAGTCACTACGGTTCACAAAAGCATACAGAGACCCTTGCAAACAGCAGAAATAAAAGTAATAAAATTAAAAATTTAAAAAAATTAATTTCAAAAAAATAAATTGAATAATACAATCATTTTAAAATAATAAAAACAAAGGAAATAAGTAACTATGAATACTTTGCAGTTTATAAAGGAAAACTACATGCATGTTCTCCCAGTGTTGGCGTGGGTTTCCTCCAGGTGCTCCAGGTTTCCCCCCACAGTCTAAAGACATGTGGTACAGGTAAATTGAATAAAACTAAATTGGTCGTAGTGTATGTGTGTGTGTGTATGGATGTTTCCCAGTACTAGGTTGCAGCTGGAAGGTTTAGTATAATCAACATACTAAAAGGCAATTTTCCTTCATAAACTGCAAAGTATTCATAATGAATTACTTTGTTTCCGTTGAGTAAAACATATGCTGGATAAGTTGGCAGTTCATTCCACTGTGGCGACCCCTGATGAATAAAGGGACGAAGCCGAAGGAAAATGAATGAAATAAATTAAAATACTTAAAATAAATGTTTTAAGTTAACATCAGAATGTTATATCAAAAAAGTTATAATAACAATATTATTCATTTAACAAAACAAAAAATATATTTAAATAATTGCAATAACAGTAAACTAAGACAAAAACAATGATATTAAAACAACAATTAAAATAATTACATGACAAAGAAAAAACATTAAACATTAAATATTACTGTAGTAGTTTTTAAAAAAAGCCAGCTATTTGTACTCAGTCCTACAGTTTTTCACGAGACTCGCTTCATTGAACCCGATACGGAAACTACTTGTTGAACAAACAAAAACACTTTTTACAGTCCCTGCAACTCCAGCCTACTGGTTTGAACATGAAAATCATGAGGTGTGTATTAGCGGGGCTATTTGCATGGTTTTAAACTTGCATGCAAATCCTGAACTCTTATCGTTATGTGGTTGCAAATGCTAAACCGGCGTTTCATAAACACCACCACAGTGGTCAGATTGCGCCGCTTGAGTGAGGAGCAGAGTTTGAAATCAATTACACCAGTTTTTTTGTTTATGTTCTTGAGAGCCATTCAACATGAGTGGGCCAAGTTATTCTAGGCCCACTTATTAAGTTATTAATATTAATATTATTAAGTTAAGGCCAAGTAATTCTACTTTAAAAAGCCATTATTGGGAGGGTATAAAAGAGTGTTAACATATATATATACCGTTCATTAAACTGCAGTTTCTAACATACAATATTTCTATTCCCAGTCTGTCTGAAATGGTTTGACTGAGTTTGACAAAGCCACGCCTTCTGAAAAGCCCAAAGTGCTCTGATTGGCCAGCTGACACATTGCATTGTGACTGAACAAACAACCCAGGTATAGGTTTTACAATATTAGCGCAGTATCACTTAGAAGATACAGAAGATACTTTGTTACATACAACTTACAACTGAGGAGGTATTCAGCCATTAAAAAAAGAAGAGGTAATACACAAATTATAATTATACAAAGAAACTGTTAGTGCTCAAAGAATTAAGTGCTAAAGTAAGGAAGAGAGAGTTTTTTTTTTTTTTTACATAGAGAGAAGAGTGTTACTACAGGTGGTTTGTCAAGCCCACTACCCTGTGTGAAGCACACTTCATAAATGCAATGGGGTTTTTTTGTCTTGTTTTTTGATGGATGGAGTGATTGTAAGAAAGTGTCTGGTGCAAATGTGCAAAACTGGAGCTAGTGTAAGTTAAAGTGTCAGAGAAATGAAAGTGCGTTTTCTACAGTTGGTTTGTCAAGCCCACTCATTGTTCAAAACTACACATGCAGGGCATGAATCCACACTTTTGACCATTTCAACCTGGCTACAATGACTGATTGTCCACACATACACACAGCATATGCACAAGAATATCACATATATGGTGAACAAACATTGGCCGAGTGAACATGATATCATTCAGGAACATAAAAATGATAAGCAGCAGTTTCTAATTTCGATAGTAACACCAAAGTATTTGGAGACAAAGAAACGTGAATATCACTAACATTCCGTTTGTCCTGAAGTTCAGTGGAAGTGTGGTATTGACCCAATTATGCTGTTACACAATTATGGTAAAAAATGCCCATCTCTAGCCTGATTCGAGTCAATTTCATCCATTTTCGAGTTTTCAACAATTCACTAAAGCCTTATCAGTTATCTTCAGATATTTCTTTGCATTATAAAAACGTGATGTAGATGTTTGCAGTTAATGAATGATTCAATGACTCACTTCAAGACCCAAGTCGTTTCATTACTGTATGAATTTAACTTTAATCTTTTAAAAATTTAATTAAAGCACAAATAAACATACTTTGCCACTAATTAGTTCACTACAAACAATTATTTGTAAATGGATCATTCCCTGAAACCATTTTTTACTCATTCATTCAGATTATTCGGAGTTGATCACTCACTCAAGCTGATTATTTTTAGTTAGGCGAATTTATTCTCTTAAATGGCTTATTTTTGAGCAAGTCGTTGTCTCATTAACTAATTATTTGTGTGTGTATCATTCACCCAAAACAATTAATTTGGGTGAGTGTTAGATTTATGACCTTAAATTACATTAAACAAAGTATTTTTAAAAAGACTTCAGCAATTCAAAAGCTCTCAGTAAATCTTGCAAATATCATTTGGTTTAGTGATTGTGGGAAAACTGAGACCTCTTATTTTGTACAAAAACTAATTGCAATCCTCACTTATCACATCTCTGCTGGATTGCATTTTTGTTCGATACGGAGGCAAACGATGAACTTTGTAACTACTTCAGCTGTTATACAAGCATAAACCGATAAATCATAAGCCAAATGAAAACGAAAGCGTAGCATGGCCTCTTTAAATTTCAAAAACATAAAAGAACGACACAAAGACAGAATTTATTCACACAAAAAAAGAGAAGAAAAACAGGCCATATGTTTGTTGCATGAGAACAGTGTCAGCTTTGTGCTAGGCGTGTCCAAAAAAACAAACATTCTGTACAATCTTTATGAGTCATCCAGCTCCTCCGCAACACTCAGGTGTTATAGACTCTATACCCCGGCGCATTTTCGATTCGGCTAGGTAAATATTGGCTAGAGCTGACCGTGTGGCGTAATAAGAAACCTGGAAGTCCGGGTTGTCATTTAGACGTGCCCCGTGCCAGAAAACAAGTTGCTTAGTAGCACATTTTCGTGAATAAGGCATTCAAGTGAATGACGGACGAGATCCTTTTCCTTGCTTTCTTTCTCTCTGGATCTCTGCATCCGGATCATGTGACACAGCAACAGCGTGCATTCATGTGTGCAGCAGAAGTGTGGGCTGGAAATGAAGAGTGGTTGCCCTCGGCTCAAGTCCCTCCAGCAGAGAACGCCAACACACGCACAAGCTTGTCTCTACCTCAATCGCCCTGCATCCTCAGTTCCTGCGCTAGAGAACAAAAAACGCTGCCGATACACAACTAGCGTGTCCAGATCATACAAATCGATGAATGAAAATATAGACAAATCGATGAATGAATATAGCTGAAGACGAATGTCCAAATCGTTGGATTTGTTGGGATATGTTTACATTTAGGGATACATTCAAAGTCCTATTAGGTTACTCTGCAGTATTACATAGCTTTTTTTATACACGTAATGTTGGTGCTTTTATTTCTTTAAAATGTATTTCTAGAGAAATAATTAAAGGTATAGTTCACACAAAAATTTTAATTCGGAGTCAATGGTGATCAATTTCCAGCATTTTGCTAAATATCTTCTTTCGTGTTTAATAGGGCTGCTCAATATAAATTGCTTCAACATCAATATCGCAATATGTGCAATGTTGAGTTTATATGTTGGGATTATAGTTGACCAACACCACAGATCAGAAAACCTGAGATTTTGAGTCCCTGCAAAGCTTCACCATAATTGAGCGAATGCTTAATATATGCATATGCTTGAGCACTTAGGAAGAGTTTAAAGCATTTGGTCAGAAGAACTTTTGCCATTTGTAACTTTAATAAAGATTCACTTTATTAAATTATTTATATGATGAAATCAGTTTTATTTTATATTCGATTATTCAATTTTTGTACCTGAAAACTGTTAGATTCGCCAGAAATCTTGTATTGCTTGTAGTTTGTTTCTTATATTTTATGCATGGTTCAATCTCCTACAGAATCATCCATTGAATCTCTTTCCAAACAGCTATTCACCATCTGGTGAAATTGAATTGACATTGCAATATATAAAGCAGAAAATCCAAATATTGCTATGTCAAGACCTAGTGTTTAACATGTGTTTTGGAACCAGGTTTTATATGCAATTCCTAAATTATATATTTATAGATGTCAATACTCAATAATAAAAATTTTTACCTAATAACTGCATACTTTTATTTACATATAATAAGAGAAAATGTGCTAGAGAAGAAGAAAATGTCACAATAGCTTAGCTGGGTATGTAAACGAAAGATATATTGTTATAACATCTTGTTATTGCACAATATTACAATCTTTTGCAATTCTACATTAGGTAATAGATATTTTATCATACATGTTATGCACATATCACACTGGAACATCTGAAAAGACTCATGTCCCTCCATATACAATGAATGAGCAAAACAGTCCTTGCATTTTGCTACCAAAAACATGTAGACAATTACATTACATTTTCATTAAAAAAAAAAACAACAATCTGAAAAACATTTACATACAAGTACAAACTGTCATTGCTTACAAACTTGTGAACAATCAAAACTACGCCGGTACTACAACATTCACCACCCTGCATAGAGCTAAATGGCTCAGAAGACTAAAAATGCACAATTGTTTCTGAAATCCTCCATTTTCACTTTGTTTATTCATTCATTCATTTTCTTTTCGGCTTAGTCCCTTTATTAATCAGGGGTCACCACAGCGGAATGAACCGCCAACTTATCCAGCATATGTTTTTACTCAGCGGTTGCTTTTCCAGCTGCAACCCATCACTGGGTTCACTCTGTTTATTTATTTATTTTTTTTAAACTGTATTCTTGTTAGTTAAAATGCCCCCATAGTGGCCAAAAAGTTCAAATGGAGAGAAAGAAATATTAAAAAGTGCACAAGGGCACAATTAAGAAGTAAACATCGTAGTATAGACAAGGATTTACACTTGTAAAGTTTGAAGAAACTTAACACAGTGAACATAGAAATTTACTTTTGTTTTGAAGCTGCTACTACAAACCATGGCGACTGATGCTGAACGGATCATGTTGAAGCCAATCAATGTTGAAAAAGAGTAACAGTTAGCAAAGTTATTAAAATTGAAATGCAAAACGAGAGAAGGTGAAGAGGATATCTATGACCCATGAAACGGTTGAGGCAGGTAGATGGCGAATTTTTCTGTGCTTTTGTGTCAGAAATACATAGTAGAAAATGCAATGCTATGCCAAGCCAACTAAACACAGATCTTGCGGTCATTGCGATGTGTAGTAAGAATTTTTAGGGGGTACATGTTAATATTAGGGGTGTACCATTGATGCAGAAATGTAAACTGTAATTGAGCATGAAATTATCATGGCACTTTCCAACAATTGTGCTTTGAATGAAAACATTGACAACTTTGAGGGAAAATGTTATACTTAAATAGACTGCAAAAGTAATCATAAGTATTCATTTGAATTCCCTAGTGTATTTTAATCAAGGTTTCTGGAAGACAAAAGATAAACACCGTCAAACATCAGATCTTGAATAAACGCTGAGCATCACATGCAGCAAACTCGACAAGTAGAAAACGACAAGTCAGGAAAAAGAAGTCAAGCTAACAAGCTAATCAAATATTGTGAGTGAGAGCAAAGGCTTCAAATCATGCCTTTTTAACCACGCTTTAAGAATCCGGTTTAACCAGACATCCATAACAGTAATTTTTCTTGGAATAACCTCAAGGGAGGAAGTCAAAGTGTTTGAGAATTTCTGTAGAACGCCACAAGAAAACTGCATAAACCTCAAAAACAACTATTTATTAGCATAACAACAAAACCGACTGACCCAATGAAACCAAAGCAATGACAACTTCCTCTAAGTTCCCAAAAGGTGCAGTTGAGAGTCTACCAAGAAGGTTAACAGCACTTGTTGGCCATGCAAAGCCCCTTTTTCTTCCACATAGCCATATCTGCGAGTCTCGACACAAAGGCTGGTTGTGTTGCACGCGGCGAGGCCTGAGCTTTCTAAAGGCATGTGAACCGCTTTTATGGGTCAGCCTACACTACACAACTAGGCCCCGTGACAGTGTCTGCTCATCTACTCAATCTGAGGATCCCTCTCTGACCGGGTCTGCCATTTCTAACTGCAATTTTTGGGAACGGGATCAGGTCAGAACAGTTCTCGCTCTCCTTAATAGACACAGAAAAGCAAAAAAAAAAAAAAGCAAGCTCAACTCTCGTTGACTTTAGCAGTCATAAACTGGGATGCAAACACTGTCCTAAATAGATTTTGCAACTCGAGTTTCAAATTAAGGCTGTGATCTAATTATTTTCATAGTTACTGCATCTCTCCGTTCTGGGAACAATGTAAGGACATGTGTTATGAAACGCTCTGCGCTACTGAAGTATTCAGATACAATCTTGGGCTTAAACTGCTGACAATTTAGCTTTGGTTGCTGCCACAAATGACCTAATGGCTCTGACACCAAAACGAAAGCAAAGAGCAGCCTAATGGTCAGATCACAAGATGGCTGTAAACCGACACTCGTGCAACTCAAAGACTCTTTGAAACACTTAACTCTATGTTTATTGCTAATAAATTAACATGCGGACCATCCACAATAGTTCACTGCTTTGGAAAACACTCTACAGTTGTTGGGGACACTTCAACACTTATGGAATGTGTTATAATTTGGGAACAACTGAAACAGAATTGGAGCCGTCAGATATGATCATTTCAGAGATTCGCAGAGAATATGTGGTTCATGGTTTCCACACCTTTCCCAATGATTTTCCATAACCTTAAGTTATTATAGCTTCCAAAAACTATACAGATGTCCAACTCAATTTCAGGTCTAAAATACAAATACTAACTTTTATTCCCCCTATTACTTTTATATACGATCCCTGAATAAACTCTGGATATAAATGGCAAAAATGTACAATGTCAAAATGCAAACTGATCAATTAAAATCATATTCACTATAAAAGATAATGTTTTATATTGTTCTTCATGTAAGCTTGAAAAGGTTCACCCAAAAATGAAAATATACTCAGTATTTACTCACCCTCAAGTGGTTCCAAATCTTTGAGTTTCTTTCTTCTGTTGAAATTAAAAGAAGATGGAAAGTAGCCACTGACATCCATGGTTGGAAAAATAAAAACTATGGACACTATCGGTTTCTGTCATTTTGCTAAAGATCTTCTTTTGTTTTCAACAGAAGAAACTCAAACAAGTTTGTGACAAGGGAATGATGAGTAAATGATGACAGACTGTTCAGTTTTGGGTAACTGTATGCATATTGCACATTTTTGCCATTTTATATTCAGATTAGCTGTGTACGTTAAAATGTTGCAATGCCAAACATTTTTAAGATTTCATGTAATCTGAAAAAATATATTACACTAAATATTTCCATGACCATATGAAAGCTGGACATATTGTGGAAACCCGCAAATCACATTCACCACATTTATTTCTATTTGGACTTAGAAAGCAAGTCAGCATCATTATGCATTCACCAGATCCCAAGCAATAAGTTTTAAAGGGATAGTTCAACCAAAAATGAACCTTGTCATCATTTACTCTCCCTTCACAAGTTACAAACCTCTTTGAGTTTCTTCATTCTGTTGAAGACAAAGGAAGATATTTTGAAAAAAGCTGGAAACCTCTAACCACTAACTTCAATAGTATTGATTTTTCCTATTATGGATGTCGATAGTTTAAGGTTTCGGTTTTCTTCGAATGATATTATTTTGCGTTCAACAGAAGAAAGAAACCCATAAATGTTTGTAAGCACTTGAGAGTGAGTAAATGTTAATTTTTGGGTTAACTATGCCTTTAAAGTCAAACCTCATGCCAAAACCTGGCGATGAGAGAGCAGCAGCTGTCAGAGATGCACTTACCGAGCAAGAGGAGTTTGAGTTCTCGCCTGGCATCTCGCTTGTCTCTCCGGAGCTTTTTGTCGATCTCGGCGTTGATTCTTTTGGACTCCTTCGCCTCTTCACTCATGCAACAGGCCATCATGGACTCCAGAGTCATCACCACAGCGTTTGGAGATCACAACCCCCGATCTGACACACTTCTGCGGCCCGCTTCCCTTTAGCAACCACGTCGAAAGAGGAACGGGATGGATTTTGGGGACCGAATGGGGTTTAAAACAGAATCGATGAAGCGAAATAGACCGAACGGATCTATCAAACAAGGCCAAAGACTGGATGAGATCGGAGGCCAGATGTGAATCTCAAGATCTCCACTATCAGACCGACTTGAGCCCCGTTTTTTTAATGAAATAAAAAAAAACTGATGACTACCAACCAGAGTCCCGGAGGGACAAATCAGCCTGCCACGACATCCGTGCTGTCCTTTGCTGTCTCGCTAAGCTAACCGCCCCAGTGCCCAGACTCACCGCAACACTGTCCATCAGCCGCCCGGATCTCTAGCTAACACACGGCGACAGGTGGCAGAAGACAGCCATATGCGCTTTTACAGACGCTCTGTGTGCACAAAACACTGCCTACAGGGCAAACACTTGATTTCGAGCATCCAAAAGCCGAAAAGTTAATTAGCTAAGCGTACTAACTAGCTTAATTGGGGTGGGCTAACCTGCTAGCTAGCCGGAATCTTTATTTACTGTCCACGCGCTCTTTTCACCGCTCATTTCTTTGCATCCGCGGAATATTTCAAGGATGGAAAACTGGAAATGGTGACACAGGTGCGGGCTTCCCCTCTAACCAAAAATCGACGGAGTGAAAAAAATTCCAGATGATCGCACCGTCCAGTCCGGTGTGAGTCGCACACAAACCTGGAGCTGCGACAGCTGGAAAATGGAGCGTGAGTGACAGGGCGAGTGGCCAATGGGAGGGAGAAGCGCATGAAAAGGCGGGGTCTGGAAGGAGGCAAAGTTGGTGGAAGAACGGCTGTGGAGCGCACGGGGCGTGTCCCGCCACAAACCCTGCTATTCGACTGAATGGACAACGCCCATTCCTGCTCAAACATATCTAATTTATTCATAAAATATTTTTTTTTATTATTTATTCTATAATAGTTTTAGGTAATATATGTTAAGAGCGTAAGAAAGCAAATGTTTATTATTTAGACCTCTCACCGACTATAAAAGCGACGCTTCTGTTGCGTAAAAAAATTGAGGAGACTTGTTATTGTCAATCTGTGACAAACTTGGCTCTTTATCGACACCATGTGGGAAAAGTTTGGAAGAAAATACGCGTAAATTGTAAAAATTTTCCTTTTAAGTCTTAAATGTTGAATTAAATGAATAAACTTCATTCATTCATTCATTTTCATTTCGGCTTAGTCCCTTTATTAATCTGGGGTCGCCACAGCGGAATGAACCGCCAACTTATCCAGCATATGTTTTACGCAGCGGATGCCCTTCCAGCTGCAACCCATCTCTGGGAAACATCCATACACACCCATTCACACTCATACACTACGGACAATTTAGTCTACCCAATTCACCTGTACCGCATGTCTTTGGACTTGTGGGGGAAACCGGAGCACCCGGAGGAAACCCACGCCAACACAGGGAGAACATGCAAACTCCACACAGAAACGCCAACTGACCCAGCCGAGGCTCGAACCAGGGATCAGCGACCTTCTTGCTGTGAGGCGAACGTGCTACCCACTACGCCACTGTGAGGCCCATGAATAAACTTGTAATTTTAAAATTATTTAAAAATAACCGGTGTTTTATTTCAGTAAAATAAATGTTATAATGTCAATCATGTGTTTTTGAAACTTTAACAAAATTAATATTTGATATTTTAATACTATTTCATTGTGTAAAGCATATTCATGTAGTAGTGTTGCATTTTGAACACTTTTTGAGCAGCACACAGCCGAGGATGTGTGTGTGTGTGTGTGTGTGTGTGTGTGTGTGTGTGTGTGTGTGT
>CAIGQW010031024.1:7023379-7065350 GCA_903798125.1 Danio choprae
TCCTCCGGGTGCTCCGGTTTCCCCCACAAGTCCAAAGACATGCGGTATAGGTGAATTGGGTAAGCTAAATTGTCCGTAGTGTATGAGTGTGAATGGATGTGTATGGATGTTTCCCAGAGATGGGTTGCAGATGGAAGGGCATCCGCTGCGTAAAACATATGCTGGATAAGTTGGCGGTTCATTCCGCTGTGGCGACCCCAGATTAATAAAGGGACTAAGCCGAAATGAAAATGAATGAATGAATGAATATTCTGTGTCAGTTCATTTAAATAATTTTTTAAAAAGTAGTTCACATTTTGCCATCCCTATATCATTTTTGCTATTTTATAACTACTCCGAATGCAGAAAAACCTTTTAAATCAATAATACTTAAGTGTATAAATGAATCCAAGTAATTTCTGATCAATTAAACAATTTGTATGTAAAAAAGCTGTGTGTGCACATTCTGCTAAACATCTCCATGTACATTCCACAACAGGAATCAAACAGGGTCAATATAATCCCTGTATTTGCATTTTTGAAGGAACAGTCTCTTTAAAACAACATTAACCCAACACAAAAATCAGCTTCTAACTTTGAGCTCAACTCCCTCCAAAAGGGTTCAATAAAAAAGGCACAGTATGTGATTTTCGCCACAAGAGGGCACACATTCACAACAAACAAAGATGTAGTTTGATGACTCTGACTTGGTGTGGAATCATGGGAGTTGTGGTCTTCATTATATCTACGGAACTGTGTAAATTAAGTTCATTAATGAGCTAAAGTATTGAAAACATATTATCATGCTAGTATGAAGCAGAGTAAAGCTGTGGAAATCAGTGAAGTTACAGCTGACGTGGCACTAAAGCTTTTATTATGACACAGTCCACTGCTTCCGGAAGAAGAAGCAGCGCTGTTTTACCATAATTAATAGATTTTAAGGTTCTGTAATAATGTGTAGTATTACAACATTCACAACATATTATAGTGTCTTTGCTGTTTCCTTGTTTTCTATAAAATCAAAAGCATATTGAGGGTGTGTGATGTCATTAGCATGACCACACAGGACACATGATACTACTTAAAATTTTACAAAAACATTTGTTATAAATGCTTAAGTCAATATATATATAAATATATAACACTGTTCTAGTGGGCTTTTGGATATTATAATTAAACAAAAACCTGTACATATTGTGCCTTTAATTGTCAAGCAGAAGCTCTTAACAAAAAGGTTTGCCTAGTCAGACTCTCCCTCTGTCCCCGCTTCTTTTAATTTGCATGTGCTCCTCCCAGTTCACTTGCGAGCTTGCACTAACCCCTCCACCCCTTCTGTGGTGCCGCCCCCCTCAGGCAAACGGCGGGACATGCAGGATGCCAAGACATACATCTCCCAAATGTACGAACAGAAGGCCAAGTGTACAGAGACAAAGACGTCCAAACAGATCTACTCTCACTTCACCTGCGCCACGGACACCAATAACATCCGGAAGGTTTTTGGTGATGTGAAAGACACTGTCCTCATCAGGTCTCTGAGGGAATATGGAGTGCTCTGAGTGACCCACTTCTTTTCAGGACGTGCCTTGCTTTTTTGCTGCAGGCTTGATAAACTGAGCTTGGATGTTATTTTGCCACTTCTATGCAACCTTCCATTTCTTTGTCTTTCGCCACGTCTGATTTTGTCTACTTCCTACAGTCACAATCCATTAATATTGGCACCCTAAAAGGGTGACAAGACACAGAAGTACAAATGCTCACAATGGTGATTGATTGGGTACGGCAATCGCTCAACGCAAAAGATTAAATCAGGCTTTAGAAAGATGTGAACATTTTTTTATTATTATTGTTTAACCTTTTGCTCCTTTTGTATGAGAGTAGAGGGTTTTTTCTTGTACATAAGCAATAATTTAAGTTTTTGGTGACTTTCTGACATATATGCTGGGTTCACACTAAATGTGGAAGTATTTATTTACATTTACTCTCAGAAAAGTTGGGTTTTTAAGTTGTCGTTTGAAAGATACCAGTAAATCCGCAGTCTGTGTGGGAATGGGAAGATCATTCCACCACCGTGGAACAATGTTTTGGAAAATAACTTATAATCTCTCTGCGATGGTACCACAAGGCAGCGCTCGCTCCCTGACCGGAGGCTCCTGGAGGGGATGTATTTGCTTAAGTTACATAAAAAGTCAATGCAAATATGTGAATCGAGGCAAATTTGTATCGGGTGGCACAAATGACGTAGACTGCATGATGAGTTTGATACTGAATTCCCCTCATTCATGTTTTCAAAAAAAATTAACCATTTGCATATAAAACATCTAGCGAGTAAACTAAAGCTAATGACACAGGGCTCCACGTTTGGTGTGAACCCACCATAAACATAACTAACTCCTGCAATTGTCCAGTTGTTATTCCTGGAGAGTTTTTGGCCACTGGAACTGGCCTCTTTGGGAAATATAGACACATGTCCTCTTCCAGACTTGCAGTTTACTGACATTTCTTAACATTGATGTCGATGGTGGAACTGAGCACTTCCAGTGTTTTTCCAGCTCCCGTTTTGTAAAACTCAACAACATTCTGCAATAAATCACAGCTGTTTTTGGTCTTTTGGTCTTGATGATTGACTGAGCAAGTATAGCCTGTGTTTTATCCTATTAAACAAGTGTACTAAAAAAGCAAAATAACAATGGTAATATACTTTATAAATATTTTGCTCATTTGAATTCATTGGGGTGCCAATAATTGTGGCGCACATATATTTAACATATAAAGATATTTGTTTTTGAATAAACTGTGCTGTTTGAAATTGTTGGTCCTCAATGAGAGCAGGTTTTTTTTTTTTATATTTTGAGCAAAAGATCAAAAGGTTAAACAATAAAGACACAGCTTTTTTCCACAGCTGTGTTTTGCTAATATTTACCTAATATTAGCGGAGGGCACTTCTGTTTATTTGTTTGCTGTATAAAAACTGCAGTTTCTTATGCTGTGACACACTTCATTCCCGTAATCAGATCACTGTCTCTTACTCACTCTAAAACTATGAGGAAGCTGTCGTATCAGTCCTCGGGATCCATAATACAGACAGTTCTTCACCGTGTTCTTGGTTTCGAGGGGGTGGTGGGACAATCACAGGACTGTAAGCAAGAAGGACAACAATGAGAGACTTTCCACAAATGTTTGACTTCATTTCTTCAACAGAGCAAAATAGTAGAGTTAATGCACCATTTTACTGTTTCTTTTATCAAATGTAACTTAAAAGTAAATATTTTCTTTAAGTAATATTATAAATACTGTATTTTCCAGAATATTGTATGTGTTTTGTAATCTGAAATATGGTGTGACTTGCGTTCTAAGGGGCTGTTCACACAGAAACACCTCTGAGTTCTTCTGATTGGTCCAATGACAACTGACATTGATAAATGGTGTTGCGTCACGTCATCTTAAAAACAAAATATGCAAGACATGAGCCCAACGGTCATGTCCATCCATCAAGTGCGTGTATGTTTACATAGAAAAACAATGGAAAAGTAGCACACTAGAATGGAAAAACTTTCTGTGTGAACGGCCCCCTATAGATTCTTATACAATACAGCAACATTTCTTTTTTTTTTTTAAATATTGTTTCCTGATTGTTTGTGGTCAAACTGATTATGACATTGCAGCTCATGACATAATTTTCCGTCACAATAGTTTTTATCCCTAAAAAAACCCTACTTTTCAAATTCTTCTTAGGCCGCTTGTTTGATTTTAATAAAATTTGACCCAGACCATCTTTGATTTATGCTCACAAATGACATTTTAAACTTAAGTTGATTAGACAAACTGCTCTCAAATAGCATTTAACCCCTTAACTGTCACCAAACGTTTTGAGTTATGACTTAAAAATGACTTTTACATGTGATACACAGTAAAAATGCAGAAAATTCCTTCATGTTGTCCCAACACAAATCTATTAAGCTACTTTATTAGTTTTTACAAATTTAAGTGGACTGAACATAAAACAATTAAGTTGTACCAAATAAAATTAAATAAAGCATTGTGTTGTTTCAACTCACTTTAAATAAGTAGTTTGAACAAGCAAAATAAAAGCAATTTATTGAGTGAATACAGTTGCTCAAGAAAAGTTCAGGTTTAGAAGAAAAAAATAATAAAAATGTACTGAAAACATCCACGAACAAAACTTTGTCATTCTAATTCCTCCTAGACCATTCGTCCGATTTTAACAAAATCTGGCTAGATCATCTTCAGTCCATTCAGACAGAGGAAAAGAAAACAAATAGCTTGAGTTAAATAGCAAAAATTGATGGAAAAGCTGGCCAGAGTGTATTGGAGGCTTTATCTTTGCAACACTTCAACGATTCAGACCAAACTAGACATTTCTTATGACATAAATCAGTAAAATCATATCGACTGTATTTATGATTTTTTTGGCCCTTTAACACAGCTATTTACAGCAATATTTAGCATTATTACAAAGCAAATGTGACTTATATGAGGTTGTTGTGTGAAAGCAATTGAATTTTTGATGGCCGGTTTTGACTTGTTTTCTAGAAAATACAGTATTTTTAATAGACAAAATTGCCACAAAGCAACGTCCTTGGAATTTGGAGATGTGTCTTTTATGCTAGCTGTCATAAACTACAATATCTTATTGACTTGCTCAAAATGGAGCTCATACTGTTACGTTAATGTCATACATATTTTAAATTGTGATAAAATGGAGTTGTTTGTATATAGTACAATATGATGTGCATGCATTTTAACTATGTGAAAAATGTAGTTGTGCTGACGATTGTAACGGTTTGTTTGTTCTATATAACAGTATAATAGTATTTAATATTAATAGTTTAATAATTAAATAGATTAATAATTTAATAGTTTGTAAGTATAATAGTATTTTTAACCACTAGGCTAAAATCTGCTCAAATTTACTAGGATGTATATGGGTTATTTTAGTATTATTTATAAAAAAAGTTATTTCTTTATGAATGACTAACTTGACATTTAAATCAGGGGTAGTATTTTCCCACCAGCATGAATTTACAGGCAACATATAATGCACTTTCTGTGAATATAGTACAAAAAAGAAATACTTTGGTTGATGGAAGGAATCAGTAGTCAATCTTCAGAAAACACTGATTGTGAAGGTACAACATATCCACATTTATGTTTGTTTATTTTATGTGTGGTTTGCAATTCTTGCAACCCTGTTACCTAACAACTGGTAACAATAAATATTATTTTAAATAGTTTCTAAATATAGTGTACATATAATTTTTTATTGTAACTTTTGATACAACTTGAAAAAGTAAACTGAGAAAAAACTAAAAACACCAACAACACCAAAATTACTGCTAAGAGGATTACAAATTAGCTTTAAGTACTGATAAAAAATTTGATCATTTGATCATTTTTAGTGCTGGGCAACGATTAATGATGAATAATTGCATCCAAAGTAAAAGTTTGTATTTACGTGTATATATTATATTTAATATATTTATATTTAATATACATTTATATATCTATATAAATACTTTCATAATAAAAATAAAGGTCTTTACACAATGAGTCCCTGAAATATTTCGAATGAGCTTTTTCGTATTCGTTATGCTAAAAAAAACGTCATGCATAGAAACACACATTGAGTCCGATATAAAAAAATTAAAAATAAAAATCACAAAGCAATGCCTGATATTAAATTTTTTTTAGGATAGATGAAAGTTTCGGAGGCAGTGTGTAAATATAATTGACACAACATGAGGTTGAATTATTTTTTAACATGCATTCAAGAGTTTACACTGATAATAAAGTGTGTTTGGCATGCTGTCCTGGGAGAGAGCCCTGAGCTCAGAATATCCTCGAGCCCGGGGCTCCCTCCTGTTTGAGGGATGAGAGGGGAGTATGAGCTGTTAGGAACAGCTAATGTGTTAGGAATAGCTAAGAGATATAGCTGACTAAGAGTTTGTCTTAAGATGCCACTTTGGATTAGTCAATTTACTTATATTGTATGTCTTTGGACGGTGGGAGGAAACCGGGGAACCCAGGGAAAACCCACACGAGCACGGGGAGAACATGCAAACTCCGCACAGAAACGCTGACTGGCCGGGTAAGGGCTCAAACCAGTGGTGTTCTTGCTGTGAGGCAACAGTGCTAATAACTGGGCCGCCATGCCGCTCTATCAAGAGAAGAGGGAGGAGTAGGGGTGGAAGGGGGGATTCTTCAAGACGAAAAAGCTCTGGTTATTTAAAGTAAGTTAATATACATCTGATTGGCGCGATATGTGTAGCTGATGCGGGACCAGTTGTGATGAATCATAAGCACCTGATCCTCTCGAAATTAGTTTATAAATAAAACGCACAAAATTTTGGACAAAAATTTCAGACTTGAAATTTAAAACGATATTTTCTTTAGTAAACACTGTTTTTATAAGTGATAGTGATGTCATAAAAATAGTTTGTAACATAACAGTTCATATCAAATGCTCATATCAAAAAGCAAAGTATACATGTAAATAAAACTGCCTTTGTTTTTCTATGGAGAAACATCTTGCTTTTTTCTTTTCAATTTTCTCTCTTTTGTTTCTCCCTTATTTAATCTTAATGTTTTCCAACTCCACTCATGATGCCAGGCAAAAAGCGAGACAAAAACGACGCCAAGATGTACATCAGCGGCCTGTACCGTAAAGAAGCTTCAAACCGAGAGAGTGGAATGCACAGAGGCTTTTACGTGCACTTTACCTGCGCAACAGACACCAACAACATCCGCAAGGTCTTCATGGATGTCAAGGAGACCATTCTGACCAATGAGCTCAAGACTATCGGGATGCTTTGAGACACAGAGGGGCTTCATCATCATTGGAAACCATCTGAACTTTCTGAAGTTGTGAAGGTTAATATGTTACAGGTTTCCGTTTTGATTTAAACTTTACCGATTATTTAGCATTATTAGGAGCAAAATGTAGCTTTTTGATCATTTTCTGACTTGATTAATATAATAATATAAAAACGTGTTAATCAAAAATAAAAAAAAGAAATCTCATTAAATAATAATCTAGTGAAATGGACAAATTGACAAATTTCAAACTGTTAAATGATTATATTATAAGTATCTGAATAAACATGATTTGCTAAATTGCCTGTAGCTGAAGTATTGCATGCGTTTATTCCATATTTGCGACGCGGTGGTGCAGTGGGTAGCACATTCACCTCACAGCAAGAAGGTGGCTGGTTCGAGCCTCGGCTGGGTCAGTTGGCATTTCTGTGGGCAGTTTGCATGTTCTCCCCGTGTTCGCATGGGTTTCCTCCGGGTGCTCCGGTTTCCCCCACAAGTCCAAAGACATGCGGTACAGGTGAATTGGGTAAGCTAAATTGTCCGTAGTGTATGTGTGTGAATGAGTGTGTGGATGGGTTGCGGCTGGAAGGGCATCCGCTGCGTAAAACATATGCTGGATAAATTGGCGGTTCATTCTGCTGTGGCGACCCCAGATAAAAAGACTAAGCCGAAAAGAAAATGAATGAATGAATATTCCATATTTGGAGAAACAATTTACACATGGAAAATGATATTTTATTTAAATATTATATTTTTAGTATAACTGAAAAAGTATTTCTAAAAAGCACTTTAATGTAAACTTAAAAAAATATTTTAAACATAAAAAAATAGAACAAACATTGACCATAATATTATATAATAATGAAAAAAGCTGAATTCTGTATATTTTAAGCAGTATCAGTGATATCACTAACTATAGTGTATATATATATATATATGGTATGTCAAAAATAAATAAATAAATAAAAATTATATATATATATATATATATATATATATATATATATATATATATAGACACTATAACAAACATACAAATTTACACAGACAAAAAAGACAGTAATAGTAACAATGATTGCAACTTAACAGAGCAAGTTAAATGATATTACAAATACATATAAAAAAGAAAGTTAAAAAAACAGTAAAAAAAAAGAAAAAGAAAGAAATAATAAAAATAAATAACAAATACAGCAAGAGGAAAGGAGGATTTATGTATCCATAATATTTCCAAAATAATCAGTGTAACATTCCAAGAATCTATCACTTTTCTTGTTTTTAACCAATCTAAGAGATTGCGAATTTGAGAATTCAACATTTCCCATACAAAATAAAGAAGCTAATAATGTAGTTCTCAGGTATGTTGGTTTTACCTTTATAGTAACAAATAATCTATGTATAATATATATTTCTATAACATATATTTAATTCGTTTTTATTTTCATACTTTAAAGATTTCATAATTTGTCTATTCAATTTGTCTATACAGTTTTACAAAAAACAGATGAATTCTGTTTTATTAAAAATCAAAGAGTATATATATATATATACACATAAAAAGATGGAAACGTTTCATAATAAAAATAACATAAAACATAAAAAAATGACAATAACAAATGACACATAACAATAATTTTCCATTTAAAAAATAGCAAAAGATAAAAAACAATAAATAATAATTATATATAGCATTATAATATAATATTATTCATTCATTCATTCAGTTCAGTCCCTATATAAAAATAAAACTCTTAATTTTTCATTTTATTTTTACCTATTTTTTGTACTGTAAGTTTAACTATAAATTAAACTTACTAATTGTTTTGTCAACTATCTAACAAAAGTTATATATACAGTATATTCAGACCACACATCAACAGAAAGAAATCTCTGTATTTTTGCTGTAACTATGTGTATGGTCTGTTTCCCGTCAGAATTGCTTTGCTCCATCATAACCCACTCAAGCTTGAGGATATTCCAGTAATCCTCCTGCTTCACCTTCTCCTCCACACCACAATAACTTCATGCCACAACCTATTTACTAAACCAACCAGGGGTCCGGGAGCTCTCAAACCAACCTACAATCCCTTTTTCATGCTTTTCACACAGAGAACAGTAATAATAGCACACACCGGAGGCTTCTGCTGCAACTGGAGGAATTACATCACGCTAAATTTCGCCCGTCTTCTGCCTGCGCTCTTTCCCCATTTATTTGATGAACGGCTGAAAGTACTTGAGTGGTTTTTATCTTCATCACTATAGAGGCCTCGTCACACTTGTACAGGCTCTTTGTGACCCGAGAGAGAGAGAGAGAAGAGCCTCTAATTGTTTATCATTTAAGCACAAATCGAAGCACAATCACATGCAGACCTTTAAGGAGGTGTTTAAAAAACAGCCGCTCTCACTTGAGAGTCCAGAAAAATACCTAAAAACATCCTCAAAAAAGACCTTCAGTGGTGCAATCGTAATATTATCAAGCTACGAGAATACTTTTGTGGGCACATAAAACAAAAATAATGACTTTATTCAACAGTTTCTTCTCCTCAGTGTCAGTATATTGTGCACACAAGAGCGCAGGTCCTATGAAATTAAAATAAAGTTTTTTAGATGTTAGTATCAGTCTAAGCATATCTAAGCTAGTATCCTGACAAAATTCACGTTCTTGAAAATATAAAACTGATATAAACATCCAAAGCTTGCAGTTTGTCACTTCCACCTAAATGGATCATCGATTTTTTTTCTCACCTCATTCTTCAGTTTCTCATCAAATCTTGACCAATCAAATGCTCTCTGGAATCTGACATGCCCCGCCCCCTTCAAGACGCTTCTCATTTGCTTATACGCTATTGGCGGTTTTTTAAAAAGGGAGGGAGCTATTATATGTCTTGCCCTCTCTTCATTTTTCAGTTGCGATTAAGTCAAACATCAAATAAAAAAATGCACATTATAAAGCAATTCACGGGACCTTTAAAAACGTGCGCAATATACAGACAGAGGAGAAGAAACAGTTCAAGAAAGTCATTATTTTGGTTTTATATGCGCACAAAAGTGTTCTCATAGCTTGACAATATTCTGATTAAACCACTAGAGGCATGTGGTCTGTTTTGAGGATGTTTATTTTGGTATTTTTCTGGACTTTGAATGTTTGTTGCTTTCTATGGAGGATGAGGGCACTCTCGGTTATCAATTAAAATATCTAAATTTTAAAACAGAATTTAGATTTTTGGGTGAACTAACCCTTCACTTACAAAATAAACTAATACTTTTTTTGATGAACAATAAACTCTAGAAAACTCTAGAACTTCTGCTGGCTTATGATTAATGGCGAGTACGTCTCTATAACCTCAGGTTTAGACAAACGCGTAATTGGTTTGGTCGACTCGGTTTCATCTCTCGGTGGGTTGCAATCACTTTGGGGCCTCAAAAGAAAATGTTTTAGATTGGAATTTCTCAGAGTGTCATTTCTGCTAATGAGTCGCCCCATATGCTGATTAACTCGTCTGGCCGAAAGCTCAGTCGGGAAATACATTCGATGGCCTGCTGATAATCACCCTGCACAAGCTGAAATCTAAAAACAAGATCTTGTGAAATCCAGTCACTATGAAAGACGAGGGAGAGAAGAGTGAAAAGGAAGAGAAACATGGACGCTTCAGCAGTACTTTGTGGTAGTTGAGGAACTATTTAGCATCGCTAAGTGGTTCTTATAGGCTAGTAAGGGAAACAATTTAAGTATCAGGTGTATTGGTTCTTTAGCTGATCAGAGTGAAAATTAAGAGAGAATCATGGAAGCAGATCATAATGTGTTCACAAATAAATTGTTTCTTCAGCAGTTCTTTCTGGTAGTTGAACTATTTAGAGTCGCTAAGTGGTTCCTATAGGCTCGTAATCGTAATATAGCAGGAGTATTAGTTCTTTAGCTGATCTGGTCAAGATGCTACATAGCACAATCTTTAAAGATATACAGTAGGTGCTGTGTAGAACTTAAATTAACACTCCACTCCACTTTGAGTTTTACCATTTTTTGAGTCCATTCAGCCGATCTGCAATGTTTGACAAGAGAACCTTTAGCTTAGCTTAGCATAGACAATTGCATCAGATTAGACCATTAGCTTATCACTCAAAAATGACCAAAGAGTTTCAATAATTTTCCTATTTAAAGCTTGACTCTTTTGTAGTTACATCATCAACTAAGGACAGAAAATGAAAAGTTGCAATTTTGCCTGGAATCTTGCCTACTCTCCGGAATGAGAGTATAGAGAGTATAAAGCAATATTGGCCCAGCAAATAGCAACTTTTCATGTCCCATTGGTTAAAAAACACATTGTAGCTACAGAAGAATCAAAACTCTTTGGTCATTTTTGAGCGAGATGCTAATAGTCTAATCAAATTCAATAAAGCTCATAGTTCACAACTTCAAAGAGTAGCATGCTATTTTTCAATAATGAAACTTGCATTGTATAATAAGCTAAATTTATAATAAAAAAAAGTCTCAGTTTCTCTCTATGTACTGGATTTATTGGGTTTGGGTTTGAACAAAAGGTTAATATTTGCTTCGTTCTGTATTTTTTGTCATTTTGAGCATTTTTCATTTTTTCCAGACAATGCCAGTTGGTCAGAATAACCGATCTTTTCATTTGTTGTGATTGAAAACATGGTTATTCCACCAAATATTGATTATGAACTCTTCTGAAATAAAAAAATTGTCATTGTGTTGTTTAAAAATGAATATAAAAGTCTGAAAACATTGTTATTTTACAATAATTTAATTCATAATAGTTTACCATGCGTACAGTATACTATATTCAGTAAGGATGTTTATGAAATGATTTGGCATTTTCAAGAAGTTTCAAATGAAACACTGAAAACCTGCAGGAACGTTCAACATAAAGCTAGAAAACCACTTATATACTGTAAGTGTACAAAAATCCAATGTACTGGGAACTTCATTTCTGTTTGTTTCTTGGCCTGTTGATAAGAATTATCCAAAGACTGTTTAAGCGTAATGGTCACATGACAGCGCAGGCCTTGACCAATGACTCAAAGGGGCATCTGCTATTGTTCAAAGTGTCATGAAAGATTAGCGTGCTAATGTACACAAAGAGCAAGTCAGACCAGCCCGAAAAGACTTCCTTATTTATTTAGCATGACTAGACAAATTGAATCTGCACTCGGACCAGAAAACACGCACTGAACTGTGGCACATTTTCAAATGTAGGGTGATATTTGACAGCGGTTTTAAGCAATGTAAATATTGACAAAATACCATGGTCACTGAATCATAGCTACTGGGTTTTGTGTAAACCCTTATAGGTGTTCATTTTGGCATCTGCGTAAAAAGTCATGACACATCGCAAATAATTTTTTCTAAATAGGTCAGGATAGCAAATACTTCATTTGTTTTAGCTGAAAATCAGGGTTACTTAAAGGTCATTTTTCAACTATTTTTTAACTTTTCTAAAGTCTAACATAATTGTCACTGAAAACATGGCACATTTCTCGTTATTGTATGCAAATAAATGCTCTGAATGACAACATTTTTATTTTATATTTGGAAGAAATGTAATCCATACTTCACAGAATACAACAAAAACTATGTTTTACAAGTCAAGTGTTTTTTTAATTGTTTACATTTCATATGTACAGTTAAAGGCTAAATTATTAGCCTCCGGTGACATTTTCATGATTTGTTTTTTAAATATGGGAATATTTGAAAAAGAAAAAGACTGTATATATGCTTCAGATGTTTTTTCAACACATTTCTTTTTTTAATTCAATTAATTTAATTTTTTTGTAATTTTTTTAAAGACTTCTGATTTAATTCCAGTCAATCTAAATAAAATAATACTTAATCTAATAGGAAATACTGTGAAAAACCTTCTTGCTCTGTTATCTCTTTTGGGAAATATTCAGAAAAACTATTTCACATTATGGCTAATAAATCTACCTTATTTACCTACATTAATGTATCCTACACACTTTTACAGTCATATCATTTCTAACAGCACCCAGATTTGCAGCAGACCAGTTTATTGATCCGCACTCAGGCCAGAAACGTGCACTGAAGTTCGTCATTCATTTATTTTCCTTTGGCTTAGTCCCTTATTTATCTGGGGTCGCCACAGCGGAATAAATAGCCAACTTTTTCGACATATGTTCATATGTCCTTCCAGCCGCAACCCAGTACTTGGAAACACCCATACACTCTTCACACATGCACTCTTAGACTACAGCCAATCAAGTTCATCCAATTCACCTAATGCGCATGTCTTTGGACTGGGGGAAACTGGAGCACTCAGAGGAAACCCACGCAAACACCAGGAGAACATGCAAACTCCATACAGAAATGCCAACTGGCCCCAGCCGGTACTGGAACCACCGACTGAAATGTGTCACTTTTTAAAATTAGTATGCTTATATTTGATGCAGTGTGGCTTTTATCAACATAAACACAGCCAGCATACCATAGTCGATGAACGATTGCTGTTGGATTATGCGCAAAGCCTAATAATAGGCGTTGATGTTGACATACTGCATAGACAGTCCTGACACCAGTTTACCTACCCACACGCACTAATAGACGGCGAGCCGGACAGGCGTGCTGAAGTGCGTCTTGATGTGTGATCCACCGGCACTGCTGACTGTCATTCTCTGTTAGCTGAGCTGACACTCTCCCCGCAGGGCACCTTGTGTGTGTGTGTATCGGTTTCTACAAGCGACAGCCGTGGCGCTGCCAGTCTCAATGCCCTTGTCACCGCCTGGAAATGCTTGACATTCTCTTCGACAAACTCTGCTGCCCTTCTTGGTTTCCTGTCCTTTCCATAGTCCAAATTTAACACTGTGACAGAGAGAGAGAGAGAAAAAAGAAAAATCTGTCATTCCAAATATCCTTTTTTTTTTTTTGGTTTGGAGGAACATGAAAGAAGATGTTTGGCACAATGTTAAAGCCGCTCGTTTCCTTACTGTGAAGGTGACGTAAAGCTTTATGGAGATAAGATAATGTTTTATGTCTTTTGAAGCTAAAATGCAGCACCATGAAATACCTGTGAAAAATCTCTTTCAAAGCCATGCAATTGGTTTTGTGTGAGAAACAGATCAACAGTTTGTTGCTCATAATGATATAGAAGCACATTTCAGCCAAAGAAGAAACACAAATTATGTTTTGGTACATCATGATTATGATGTAAGGAAGTCATAATAGTGAGATAATAATAAAATATAATACATTATGAACTAAAAGTCAATAAGTTGAAACTTGAAAGGACAATATTAAGATAAACCTGGAGTACTACTAAATACTAAGCTTAAGATCTGGCTATCTTATAATAATGACTGGAAAGTCGTTGTTAGTATAAGATAAAAGAAAATATATGAATTGAAGTAAATAACTTTACAAATTAGATTTTGTATCACAATTTTGGCTGTCAAAATTTAGACAACGCATTAGTTTGACTTTTTGTCTGTCATAATTTTGACTGGGTGGCACAGTGGCTCAGTGGTCAGCACTGTCGCCTCACAGCAAAAAGGTCGCTGGTTCGAGTCCCAGTTGGACCAGTTGGCGTTTCTGTGTGGAGTTCTCCCCATTTTCATGTGGTTTTTCTTTGGGTGCTCTGGTTTCCCCCACAGTCCAAAGACATGCGGTATAGGTAAATTGGATTAACTAAATTGGCCGTAGTGTATGAGTGCGTGTGAATGCGAGAGTGCATGAGTGTTTCCCAGTACTGGGTTGCGGCTGGAAGGGCATCCACTGCGTAAAACATATGCTGGAATAGTCGGCAGTTCATTCTGCTGTGGCAACCTCTGAAATAGAGACTAAACCGAAGAAAAATGAATGAATGAATTGGAATTTTGACTTTAATAATTATTTTATAATTAAGAATGAGTAATTATCAATTTCAAATTTGTATCACATAATTAGGACTTACTGTAGTATCTCTAATCATTTAGTGTTTTTGCCTTTGTTATAATTTTGGTATTTTATCTCAATTTCAACTTTTTGACTTGATAATTAGGGCTTAGTATATTATAATTCATACTATCTGTCTCATAATTACTATATAAAAAGATTTAAAAGTATTACATTTCTGGATCATTTTAATCTTACACTACATTTATGGCACACAAAAACACTTTTGTGTCACAAATGACATTTTAATATTCTTGTCTGAAAACCTTTTTTTACGATCATAAATCATCTATACTATAAATATATAGAAAAAAGCAGCTCAGACATTCTACCAAAAAAGTCATTTCATTGTGAATTATCCCTTTAAGCACATAAACAATGGCTTTATAAATAAAAATGCTTGCCATTTACATAAAAAATAGTTTTTTTGGTTTTAAAGAATTGTGCCAAAAAAGAAATCCCCAAGCTGAACCATTCTGAGATTGCACTTGCACCAGGTTTTGATTAAATCCCTGAGTTACTTCAGCGCCTATTTAAGAATGTCACGGAGTCATTATGTGACATTTAGAAAGACTTACTCATCTACAGCCTGAGCGTGATTATTACGCCAGGTTGGTGTGATTGTGGGGTAGACTAAAGAAATCTATTCTCATTAAAAAAAAAAAAACTGGTTTAAACAGTGCCTTCGATAATTTACTGAGCCAAATATAACATTACAAACTCAGTATGACGGCTCACCAAAAATTGCCGTCCGCCCTCATGTTAATAAAATTTGCAGGATGCTCTGGCACAGCTGGAGTTCAGGTAGCTTTAGAGAGATGCTGCATGGGTGGCCATGGTGTCAGTGTGGCGCGGACTGCATTTGCTGATAAGACGCTGCCAAATCCGTCTCAAACACACACACATAGACGCACACACACATCTACAGGAGAGAAGTAGCAATTTAGGCAAAGAAATCCACTGGCTAGAGTCATTTTTGTGTGTTTATCAAACGGCTTCTGCATTGATGTTTGGAAAGTGTTAGTAATGTTCCATTTACTTTAAGGAAAATATCGATAATTTGACCACAGGGAGGCGAGGAGTCGTAAGAGGTCAGTTTCAAAGTCAATGTTCTGTGTGAATACCTGTCGACTGGTGTCAGGAAACCTTAACTGACCTTGATTTGAATGGAAATGCATTGATTTCTTTTTGTTAGTGGTGCTTGGTACAGCCGTTTGTCCAAAGTGAACTCCAATCTACCTGCAAAGAAAAGAAATATAAATGTGACCCTGGATTTAAAAAAAACATGCCTTATGTTGCACATTTATATTTTGGCAAAAGCCAAAAATGCATTTTATAAGTCAAAATGATTGATTTCTCTTTTATGTCAAAAATCCTTAGAATCCCAAGTAAAGATCGTGCTCTATGAGGACACATTGTAAATTTCCTCCTGTGAATATATCAAAACTAAATTATTGATTAGTAATATGAATAACTAAGAGCTTAATTTGCACAACTTTAAAGAGGATTTTCTTAAGTATTTACATTTTTTAAATAAATATTGAAAATATAAATCTCAATAAAAAAAGACACTTATGAATGGTTTTGTGGTCCTGGGTCACAAATACATTTTACTGTAGGTATCACTTATTGCTCATATCTAGGGGTGACTTCTAGATGGAACTGCAGAATTCAGTCATGAAAACTTAATTATTGTGTAATATGGAATGTGAATGAATTTGAAAAATCTTGAATTAAGGAATTGAAAGCAGAGCTGTACACTTTCAAATCATGATGTAGACTAGGGTTTACCACTTCAGAAGCGTTTTTCCATTTCATTCATTCATTCATTTATTCATTCATTCATTTTCTTTTCGGCTTAGTCCCTTTATTAATCTGGGGTTGCCACAGCGGAATGAACACCAACTTATCCAGCATATGTTTTACGCAGCGGATGCCCTTCCAGCTGCAACCCATCACTGGGAAACATCCACACACTCTCATTCATACTCATACACTACGGACAATTTTGCTTACCCAATTCACCTGTACCGCATGTTTTGGACTTGTGGGGGAAACCAGAGCATTGTTCAGTTTTTCTTTTGTTATTTCAGCAAATAGGATTGTAAAAAATTATTTGTTGTACTCTCCCATTCACTGCGCTCTAAGTTTACCCAACTATGATGACTTCTGCGACTGAGAAACCTGGAAATGTGAAAATGGTCTATTGTACAACACACATTTTAGCCAATCAGAGTCAAGAATTCCAACAGACCATGGAATAAGCCAAATTTAATGATAATTATAATAGTTTGCACATACTTTTGTTTTGAGCTTTACATTTAATTATACAACAGAATCATCATAAAAAAAATGGAATTTGGGGAAAAGTGAAAGAAGGAAAAAGGATCACCCATAAAACATTAGCAACCACTAAGCAAAGCCTAGACATTGTGCTTGCAAATATATATATATATATAAATTGTTCCAACCCTCTGTTTTTACAAATTTGTCTTCATTTAGGACCCAGTCTGTGTGTTTTGCTCTCGCTGGAACACAAGCAGGCATGCAAACGCACCTGTTTTGAGGCCATTAATTAGATTTAACCAAAACAGCTCAGGGCTTTCGCTTTATTAATGCCGAGAAACACCAAACACAAAATGTTCCCAATTAAAACAAAGATGAATGGCAGGGCGCGTCCCCCCGTCGAGCCTCTGCGTCTAAATTATCACCATGCAGACAAACCATTAAATCCGCAGCCCTCGCCCCGTCCTGACAGACTGCACCCGAACCACCCACTGCGATCTGTCTTTCTCGCTCTTGTTTTCTATTTACGTCTCTGTTGGTCCCTTGTTCTGTCACTATAGGTGACGAGACAGTCATAACAGCTTCAATAAAGCACTCATGTTTTCCAAATGAGCTGCATATATAAAGACTCGACGGCTAATGAGAGGTAAATAGTGTAAATAAACACCTCTGAAGTAAAATATCAAAGTGTTTAAACACCATTTATCTCAAACCTGAAAGGATGCAAGATGAAAGCATAAGCGAGACACTAAGATGCTAAGATGTAAAATCCTGTCCTGCCGGCAGCTACCTCTCTGCAACTCTTACATGGTTGCCCACTGAAGCTAAGCAGGGCTGCGCCCGGTCAGTACCTGGATGGGAGACCACATGGGAAAGCTAGGTTGCTGCTGGGAGTAGTGTTAGTGAGGCCAGCAGGGGGGCGCTCAATCTGCGCTCTGTGTGGGTCCTAACGCCCCCAGTATATTGATGGGGACTCTATACTGCTCAGTGAGTGCCTCTGGTGTCCGCAGAATGTGTTTGTGATGTTTCAGCTCAAAAAAACATACGGATCATTTATTAAAGCTTGTCAAATTTGCCCATACTTGGGTGTGAGCAAAAACATGCCACTTTTTTGCCTTTACATGCTATTCTGACAGAAACAACAAAACAAGTGAATCTCAAATGTCAGAAATGACCAGAGATTCAAGTTTTACATGTTCAAACCAGGGTCAGACAACGATGGAGACACTGAAGACACTGAACCAGGATGTTTCTGAACTGTTAGTTGATCATTGTATGTAGTTGTTGTGAAGTAAAGTTGATTAAACTTGTTGCCTTTGCAAATAAATGTAAGAAATCTGTCTATACAGTGGATAATAAGTACGTATTTTCATTTACTCTGACTTTAAGCATCGGAATTAATCTAAAGTCAAACTTTAGCTGCGCTAACAAACACATTCAGAAAGGAATTTTGAAACCTTTTTCAAAATATAAAGTGAAATATTTGTTTTGGATATGAAGTTAGAGATCCATCCCCCAGAACATTGCTGATCTGACTCTCACTGGCAGTGGTGGAAAGAGTACTGAAAAATCATACAAGTAAAAGTACCACTACTTGCAAAACGTGTACTGCAAGTAGAGTAAAAGAGTCTAAATACTACTCAAAATACGAGGTTCTGATTATTTGCCACATTGTCAATGCCTATTTGTGCATTGTCAGTAAATCATCCGCAGAAAATTCCACACCATTGGTGATATTTTGGAATCAAGCTCAAATTTGCCATTTTGTACATTATTTGTTTGGAATACACCACAGCCAAAATAAATGGTGCCAGTAAGAAAATTGTGCAATTTTGGTTAAATGTGAGTAAGACAGATATATAGACACATCAGATATGTTTCAATCCTGATTTTGTACTTATTGTTACAGTATTGCTGTTTTTATTATATTTTACTTTTCTGTTTTGTGGATCTTGGGCTTTGTTGTATATAGTTTAAAATCTAAAATGTTCAATAAAAAAATAATATAAAAATAAATGCCATTTTGTAAATCTGGCCCTTCTAAACGTCTTAGGGTAAAACAAGGCTAAATTTGGGCTATCACAGAAAATCTAATAGACATCTATCAATAGTCGAAAAAAATCGACTGGTCATCAAATCCACAGAAAAAAATGCCTACACGTGAAGTCTGTATAATCTGAGTATTTGATGACTTTTTAAGCCTATTTTTGAAAAATTGTTTGCCATCTATTATATTTTTTTACTGACAGCTCAAATTGAACCTTGTTTTAGCCAAGACAACATCTATTAGGCTTCTATTAAATACAAAAGTGCATGGTCGGAAGCAACCAAGTCAACACAAGGCTTTAATTTCCTTGCTCTTTGGACATCCTGTTTGACTCTTTGTGCCACATCCTGAAAGGTGCATTAATGAACCATCCAACCAGTCCAACAGATGGTTGTGAAATGGTTGAAACTGTTGACACAAGCGTCGTTAAAAAAGCAAACACGCACAAGAACAAAATGGTGCCACCGGGACACGTTCATTTATACACTCTCTCCAGCACCAGAAAGAGGAGGGAGAGTTTTATCAGTCCCTCTAAAGCCTTCGGGCACTGGATCTGTTGTTTGTTACTGTATTTTCTGATAAGTGCAGAGAATAAGTACAATATTGTAAAGCCAGGCTTGTGACATAAAACAAAAACAAACGCGCTTTAATGGATTACACAGAGCTGTGGTGCACAAAACCCATTTCCAAATTCACCAGTGCTTTGCAGAGTTTCTAGATAACAACTTCAACAAGGCATGACACACATGTTCATATACCGAAGCTAACAAAAAGATTAGTAATGTTCATGTTTTTCCCCCTGAGGCAGCTGTTACTGCAGAAACCTATCAGGAAATGCAGATATGGCTACAGTAAACGCTTTCTAAAATACTGCTTTGTGTTTCCTTTATTTTTTCTTCCACAGGAGGAACAAAAAAGAAGTGCAAAAAGCAGCATTAAATCTTCACATTCATGTGTTTTATGTAACCATCATAATAATAATAATGATGATATTTACTGTATATAAACTATAAACTACATAATTAAGTCCAAAAGTGATTGTACATTGTGGTGAGGGGGCGGGGCCGAGAACCGTGGGAACGGAATGAGGTCGTGGCGTAAGTGAATACACCTGCAGCGCACACCGGCCTCGAATCCCACGGAAGGAGCTCTGGACTATAAGAGGAGGAACGATGGCAGAGGAAGCTGAGAGAGGTCCAGGCCTGGACAGTTATGTTTTGTTTGTTTTGGTTTAGACGGCAGTCTCCATGAGGAGCTGCTGTCCCTTTTTATTAATAAATATCTTTTTTTAAAGATTCGTCGGTTCTCCACTTCCTTCCCGCCGGCCAGGTGGCCGTTAAAAATCATTACATACATGCATAGAAAAAAAGTTTAATGCTTTATATACTATGAAATTTAAAATGTCAAAATCAGGGTAAAATAATATGTCCTGATCACCAGCGATCTGCCAGGAGTGGAACTACACATAAACGAACTACAATTCCCGTCATGCTCTTTCACACACACCGGTTGCCATTCACCACTGATGACTCATACACAGCTGAATCCATCATCACTGATCATCTAGACTACTTATGCACCACACATTCACCAGTTCAGGACTGAGTCTTTGTTTGCGGTCATCGTGTGTTAGTCTTGTGTTGCTTTTTTGTTTTCCTGCTTTGTTTCTGATCTTAACTTTGTTATTTTCTGACCACTGCCTAATTTTGACCTCATGCCTGTTTTTTGACTACGTTTTTGATGCCCTGTATGTATCTGTTTTGCCCCTGCATTGACCATTGCTTGCTTACACGAATACTCTTATTTAAATTGCACTTGGATTCTACCTTTGTTGTCCGACACCCATCCCCCCCCACTTGACATGATATTCCACGATTTATAGAAAAGATGTAACAACAGTTTTGTTTGGACCAGTATACTTAATAAAATATATTTAAAATTATATTAAGCATAATGCATTTTTAAAATATGTTGAAATGATTAAAAGTTTCTAAAAGCAGAGTGATATATATAAAGTTTCTAAAAGCCAATGTAGATATGAAGTCATAATTATTAGCCCTCCTGTTAACTTCTTTTTCTTTTTGAAATATTTCCCAAATGATGTTTAACAGAACAAGGAATTTTTCACAGTATTTCCTAGAATATTTTATTCTTCTGGAGAAAGTCTGATTTGTTTTATTCCGGCCACAAAAAAAAAGCAGGTTTAAACATTTTTTAAAACCATTTTAAGTTCAATATTATTAGCCCTCTTAAGCATTTTTTTTCTTGATTGTCTACAGAACAAACCACTGTTATTAAAAAAAAAAGAAAGAAAACAAAAATGACCTTCTAATGCCTTCTATTCTTTATAATATAACATATTCAACACTTAAAATATCCATTGTATACTTTACATACTATTTTCTTTTGATTTATTGATTTGATCATTTCTTTCATTTGTGAGTGTCTTTGGATAAAAGCATCAAATGCAAATGTAAGTGTAAAGTATGAATACTTAAAATGACAATTAATTGGTATTTTGCAGCAGCACTGTAATCATCAAGTCTTTTAATATGTCATTAAATTATACTCATGGGAAATGTCAATATGCCATTGTTTACAAACAAAAACGTTCCATACACAACCTAGTCACACTGAATGGCATCTTAGTAAGTGTCTTCTGCAAATGTATTTAAAAAAAATAATCTTTAGCTCAAAAACAGGACACGTGCTATACTGGAAAAGAACAAAAAAAGAAGAAGCTGTATTACACCTTTACTATTTTAATGCTGGAAACCCCCTTTCATGTTTACGTTTTACGCACTTACAGCACAATTACTTACATTGAAAGAATATTTTCATATTACAGATTTCTCGTCAGTCACCCCAAGCTCTCCACACACATTATTGTCTCCGTGGTAACCAAACACGCTCGCTTAAAAACAAAGGTGCACCATTATTTGCTGTGATGAGAATGACAACGACTGCCACGACTGAAGGTCAGGGTTAATTTGTGTAAAATGCATATTAGCTAAATCAGTGCTGAACATAAATGTCAAGCTTTAAAATGCAATGATATCTGTATGGATTAAACTACGATTATATATTTTTTTATGGTTTAAAAAATGATGTGTATGTATTTAGTGGACTATATTTACAACGTTGTCTGCACAAATGGCTCAGTGACATAACATTTCCCACTCTTGAAATCAGTCGGGGTGGGTGGACAAAGCTGAGACAGTTACGTCTTTGGTTGAAAAGAACAAGCTCTCATATTTCCATATTGAATATTAATGAGTGTTTGATTTGAGGGGGTGAACGAAACTGACCTTTCCTGCCACACTATACCAGCGATGAATCCAACACACACAAACACAACACACATATACATGTTCTAATTGTAATGGAGAGGCACCCAACAGAGAGACACATACAAAAAAAATAACTTGCTGCTGATTTCAGCTGTGCCAGCTTGGAAATGAAGATAAACTGCTTGTAAACGACACTATTTTTTAGGCATTTTCCAGTCTGGAACCAGCTTGGACCAGTGGTTCATATATACACAGTGCGGGGAAATTCAGCTGACAAAATGCATTCAGCATTTAAATTAACCTCCAAAAAATACAGGTAGTGACATCTGCACAAACATTGTACACAGTTTAAATATATTACGATATTATTACACTCTACCAATTCATATTAGGCTTTCCCCCTCTATTACTTTCTGTCCATTTTAAGGACCTATCTATTTTCTCTCGCTTTTAATACTCCTTGATTGCTTTTACTTATTAAATGTTTCCTTTACATTTTATTTTATTCTCTGTCTTTAGGACTCCTATTTTTGTCAATTTTGGTTGTTTAAAAATGTGCTTTATAAATAAATATTGTATTGTATAAATATTGAATCACTTATTGCCTTTTCCTAATTTCACATTACAATATTATTGCGATTTTAAATTAACAGCAATATTCTGCAATTTTTTACCTTTTTCCAATTTCAAAATACTTGTATCATGATACAATATTATTGTTTTTTTGTATATAAAGTGTTTATTCATTAATTTTCCTTCAGCTTAGTCCCTTATTTATCAGGGGTCATCACAGCGGAATGAACCGCCAACTATTCCGGAATTTGTTTTACACACTGGATGCCCTTCCAACTGCAACCCAGTACTGGGAAACACCCATACACTCTTGCATTCGCACACACACTCATTCACTACGGCCAATTTAATTTATCCAATTCACTTATAGTGCATGTCTTTGGACTGTGGGGGAAACCGGAGCACCCGGAGGAAACCCACGCCAACACGGGGAGAACATGCAAACTCCACACAGAAATGCTAACTGGACTCGAACCAGCAACCTTCTTGCTGTGAGGCGACAGTGCTAACCACTGAGCCACCTTGCCGCTCTACACCCATCACAGATCTCTTTTTAAACTTATATTTTCTATAGGATGCTTTACAATAATATACATGTGTATATACATTAAATTAGTCAGTAGCAAAGCCAAAACTGGATCTAATAAAAAAAAGTCACAAAAATTTGTACACTCAAATTAATGTTGTTTTTACAGTAACTCGTTGGAAGTTAAATGTATTATCTTTCTGTTTCTAAAGATGTTTATCTGACTAATTTCTTATTTTAATATAATAATAAAACCAAAATTTATTGGCTATATTCACTTAGAAATGGATAACAATGGTCATTTGCATAATGGAGTAATCATTTATGCTGAGCACTGTATTTCAATATATTCATTCATTTTCCTTCGCTTTAGTCCCTTTATTAATCTGGGGTCGCCACAGCGGAATGAGCCTTCAACTTATCCAGCATATGTTTTACACAGCGGACGCCCTTCCACCTGCAACCTAGTACTGGGAAACATCCATACACACTCATTCACACATGCACTATGGCCAATTTAGTTTATCCAATTCACCTATAGCGCATGGACCAGGCCGTATCCCGAGCTGATACCGTGGTGGCCATGGAGTAATGGAGTGCATGAGACTGATTCCTGAAAGGCTACAGTGACGAACGAGTCTACCTTTGATCCTGTGGGCCAGCCTTACCTCCCGCTGGTGCCCTACCCTCACCTGCAACTTACACGATGGATGTCCAGCTTCTCCAGCCGGCGCCTAGACTGCAGCTCCACATAGGAAGTTTGGCCAGAAGAAAATGACCGTGCCTAACATAGCCTGGTTTCTCTCGAGGTCTTTTTTCCTTCACTTCGTCTATTGGTGAAGTTTTTTCCTCGCTACTGTTGCCACTGGCCTGCTCGGATCGGGACTTGTGGAGCTGCGCTTCGGTGGATTTGCTTTTCAGTGTTTGAACTTTCAGCAGTGAAACTTAAGCCACACTGAACTGAACTAAACTCTAAAACCTGGACTTTACTTGAACTTGTTAAGCTGCTTTGACACAATCTATATTGTAAAAAGCGCTATATAAACAAACTTGAATTGAATTGAATTGACTATGGACTGTGGGGGAAATCGGAGCACCAACTGGCCCAGCCGGGACTTGAACCAGCGACCTTCTTGCTGTGAGGCGACTGCTAACCACTGAGCCATCGTGTCACCCAGTATTGCAATATATAGAAATTTATTTCCTCCAATTTTACAATACTTGTAATATTTTGCAATTTATTACCTTTTTTCAATTTCACCATACTTGTGTCACAATATTATTGTGATTTTGAATATATTACGGAATTCTGCGATATATTGCAATTTCAAGAGTTCACACTTAGCTGATGATTGGTTATAAAGCTTGTTTGGCATGCTGTCCCGGGAGAGAGCCCTGAGCTCATAGATCCTCGAGCCCGGGGCTCCCTCCTGTTTGCAAGGCGAGAGGGGAGTTTGAGCTCAGGTAGATCTCGAGAACTCCCCTACTGTAGTAGCTAATGAACAGATAGTGATTGCTTTTGAGATGACTACTTACTAGGAGCATGTCTAGATGCTGAGTTGGATTAGTCAATTAACTTTAGTTGCATGTTTTTGGACGGTGGGAGCAAACCGGGGAACCTGGCAGAAACCCACGTGAGCACGGGGAGAACGTGCAAACTCCACACAGAAACGTCGGCTGGCTTGGTAAGGAATAGAACCAGTGACGTTCTTGCTGTGAGGCAACAGTGCTAACCACTGGGCCACCGTGCCACCCATCTAGGAAAGGAGGAGTAGGGGTGGAAGGGGGGATTCTTTAAAACGAAGATGGCTGTGATATGAAACTTAGGGTATTTATAGTGGCGTAGGAATCGTCTGATTGGTGAATCATGAATTGGATAATGCGGGACCAGCCGCAGCAATCATAAGCACGTGATCCTCTCGAAATTAGTTTATAAATAAACTTCACTTATTACCCATCATCAGTTTCACGATACAATATTATTGTGATTTTAAATATATTGCGATATTCTGCAATATATCACAATTTATTACCTTTTTCCAATTTCACGATACAATTTTAAATATATTGCAAATTATTTCTCTATTTTTATTTTTTTTATTTTATTATTGCAGTGCAAAATGGGATTTTCAAGCAGAGAAACTAAGCAACATCTGTCATAAATAAAGTATGCACCTTTCTGCTATGCAGCCATCTTTATTTTATTAACCAGAAAAAAACTCAAGATCAAGACCACCATATATTGGACTGTAAAGAAATTGACTTTAATATGAAACCAAATCATATAATTAAATTTTGGCTATTTATTGATATTGGCGTCTGTGTATCATCATAGTTTTAGCATGGAAAATATTGCGGTACTATGCTGTATCTATTTTTCCCCTCAGCTCTAATGTAGACACAGAAATGTTGCCAGATCTTGCTAGAAAATCTTTAAACTATTTATCTTATAAATAAATAAGCCAGACAACAAAATTTCAAGATCTTCATTATTAACTTCATAACTTGGATTACTTATGTTTAAAGACACTTAATGAGTGTTTGAAGCTGAAGCAAGCATGCTCTGAAGCTGCCTTCCAAACCTTAGCGAAACACAAGCCTTCTGTTGTTGATGGTGGTTTAGTTAGAATTACTGACCATAATGAGTCATTGGATGCTGTAATGTTACTCAAAATAGTGGATACCAAACATGCAAGATGATTATCATGGTATCAGTCATTGCAATTTTGAGTTGTATTTTGTGCACACCCAGTTCTGCACAAAAATCTGTCAAAATACTTAATGCCTAAAATATATGACGTTTTGACATTTCAATATGATTTTCGATTTAGAATTAATGTAATTATAAATAAACAGTTAAAAAAACTCCAGTGCAAACGAATGCATGACACACTCTCATGATAATTATTATTCACAATAATTCATAAAAAATACATTTTGGCGACTTGAACCTTTATGGATGGTTTAAAGGAGGTAAAAATATATAACAAGATTTGAAAACAATTAAACCTTTTCAAAATTTGGCACTGCAAAATACAAGCAATCACATTAATCACAGAAATTTCTAAATATTTTACGTTTTGGCAAATTTCGGTGGATAAAAAAAATTAAGCAAATTAAAAAAAGATCTTCATCGGTTGGACACAAACGTGCTGGAAATCCTCACAACGCAAACACATTAAGAAAACACCCTGCAATTTCTCACAACACATGCAAATATCATGGAACACAATGGAAATGTTTCAAGGGGACCCAAAAACGTGACGGACCCGGCTATTTAGTTTATGGTTATTTTGTTATTTAATAATATACAAAACACAAGGGAATCGTGTAATCTGATGTTAAAATAAACAAAAAAAACTCACCTTTCATAGATCACCTACAACGTGCGTTTTCTTTGTGTTGTGAGAACTTGTAGCTCATTTTCTTAATGTGTTTGCATTGTGGGGATTTGCAACACCTTTGTTATCAAACCGATGAAGATCTTTTCTTAATAATTTGTGCTTTTTGTAATTGCATATGCTAAGGTGAAACTGAATTTGAATCTGATCGATAAGGATAATTCAGATTCACAGTTTGGATCAACTTGGTTTAGTTTTTGGCCGTCTATACCTACTTAAAAACCACCTACCAAGTTTCAATAATCAGGCTGACCACCTTAACATATTCCCCAGTTTCTCCTTGAGAGCGCTGCAAGCTGTAGCAATGTACAAAACCTCCTGACAAAATTAGCAACCTCCTGTTATAATCAACACTTGTTTGCAGCGTAGACCAGCATGTTGATTGCGACAGAAGTAGTCTAATTTTGCAGCTCGTTTTCTCGCTTAGACACAATGTACAAGGGGGCGCACACTATTACACCTACTTAAAAGACAACGATATGCACAAAAAGCACATAAATATGTATTTATACACAGCAATATGAACCCACACGGCTTTCAAAGCAGAAAGGGAATGAGAACGAGCGCTTTCTAATCTGAACATCTCAAGTAATTTTCTCCTTGATGGAGTTTGGAGCTGAGGTCAATCTGTTATAATGTATTCTGTAATTTCAAGGCTGGTTCTGTCAGCAGGTCTACAGGGAGGCTTAAAAGCCCAGTTGACCTTTCCAACAAGACATTATCCAGCACTTACAGCAATGCGCCACAAAATCAGAAGAGTTTATAGACAGGAAAAGGAGATCTTCATCAGCCTCAGGGCACCAAGGATAGCATGAGGCTAATGCTAAACGGCTGGCTCCCTGCAGTCAGTGCCATTGTTGGAGTTAAAGAATTGAATGTTTTTCTGCTAAAAGGCTTTGACAAGAATGTTTGGACTCATCTGTGGGCAGAGATGTTCTCAGATAAAACACTTTTATGCTTTCCTGAACTTCACAAAGTGCTCTGTGCAAATGCAGATGCTAATGCTCAGGTAGCTATAACAGCAGTGACTGTCTAACCTTTAAACAATGACACCCTTGTGAAAAGGATGTATTAAATGTGTGCAATATATGTATATGCATCCTCTTTTTTTACACTTTGTCCTCAAAATAGAATAATAATTGACCTGAAGGAGAAAACTGACTGCATAAATCAGTTTATGAGTTTATGCTAATGTCAGCGGAAGCTACTTTACACTACGTTTGCTAACTACACTGAAACTTAAAAAGGGTCAAAAGTGTGTAGCTGGGTGACTCATTACAGAATTTAAGGTACATTTCAGTCATTTTCCAATCCTTTTGCTTAAATTTAATGATATACAACTAATGTATAATTTACTGTAAACTTAATCCATCATTGAAGTTAATAATGATAAATGTGATAGAGAACATTTGATTCTGTTACTAATTGTAGTTTAAATTGGTAAACTTTTTAAACCATAACAGAGTTGACAATGACTAAGAAAACAGACATTTCCCACCATTTCCTTCTTTAGCACAAAATGCTAACCTCAAACCAGATGGCATGTCTAAAACCATGAAATCATTTATTCATTTTCCTTCAGCTTAGTCTCTTGGAATCAGCGGAATGAACCATCAACTTATCCAGTATATGTTTTACACAGCAGATACCCTTCCAGCTGCAACCCAGTACTTGGAAACACCCATACACTTTCATTCACACACATACACTACGGTCAATTTAGTTTACTCAATTCGCTTATATCACATGTCTTTGGACTGTGGGGGAAACTGGAGCACCCAGAGGAAATCCACACGAACACGGGGAAAACATGCAAACTCCACAAAGAAAAGCCAACTGACCCAACAACCTTCTTGCTGTGAGGAGACAGTTCTAACCACTGAGCCACTGTGTCACCCACCATAAAATCATACTATTTTGTTTTTATAAAGTGAATGAGAAATTAACTGAAATATCACAATAACAGAGTTGACAAATAATTAATTTAATATTGGTGTAAATCCTAAAAATTTTGTACAAATTAAGAGAAGAATAACGACATGCCTCAATGCCTTTCACAGTTTCCCACCAGAAAAAGTGACATCACTTGGAGCAAGTCACATGCTTTTTCTATCAGTGCTTTACAGATTGGTAAACTGATGTAACAGAGTTGAGCAGAATGTATGGGCAGACATAAAATCTTATTTATTTGTTTTTTTAAACTGAAAGTTTTGGAAACACAGAATGTACCTGCAATTCTAGAATCACCGAGGCACATAATTATTCAAACAATGAAAGTTTTAGTTCTGTGAATAAATAATACATAGGAATAATGTAAAATGAATTGTATTGAATGGTTGAACAGTACAAACAAAAAATGACTATTACATTTTTGTATACTGTAAACGCATGTTTCCCAGACATGGGTTGCAGCTGGAAGGGCATCCGCTGCGTAAAACATATTCTGGATAAGTTGGCGGTTCATTCCGCTGTGGCGACCCCAGATTAATAAAGGGACTAAGCCGAAATGAAAATGAATGAATGAATGAATACTGTAAACGCATCTAATTAAGCCCCCAGTCATTATAACTTACAAAGGCAATCATCAAAATTGATAATGTGTTATGATGGAAATGTCGTAACTTTAATGTTACACTCCAGTGGCTGATATTAATCCCCTTTTTATTTTTTTACTAATTTTTCACTTTCCTGAATGATGAAGCCATGCGATCATGAGATAATGAGCCATACACACACACACGCGCACCCACACACACTTTCATCTCAAGAAATCTAATTAGTCAAGCACCATTTGAGAAGCGAATTGTGACAACTTCATCTTCTCTGGGCAGCAATATCTCTGACTGATTTACTCGGGTAAAGGTTAGCACAGAAAAATGTGCCCAATTACAGCACAACGCCACAGAACGATCAACATTTGTGCTTTCTAAACCCAAACGGTGTAAACAAGGCCATGTAAAGAGCAAGAAAAAAATAGAAAAACATACAAAAAGAGCGTCGACGTGGACTGGTGCAGAGATAAATGCCTGGCTTCTACGTTCATCCTTCCCTCTCTGATCTTCTGTGTGGACGCCATCGCTGAAGCAGACACAACCATCTGTGTTTCTGATGTCCTTCACCGCTGAGACGACAGAGAAAACAGTGCGATTATAGATCCGAACAAAATACACTGCAAAAATGCTTGTCTTACTTAGATTTGTTGTCTTGTTTCTAGTCCAAATATCTAAAAACTCTTAAATCAAGAAGCATTTTGTAGACAAGCAAAACATATTGTCTTGTTTTATGAAATAACAGTAAGTTAGATAGTCTTTATTCATTTCTCAAAGACAAATTTGTTTGCAGCATACAAGCATATCACACATAATACACAAAACACATTGTACAATACAAATCTACCCTAAATTTATAAACTTTACAGCTGAGGGGATAAATGAAAGTTTGAAATTATTAATAATAGAAGTTCTGTATTGAATACGAGAGGGGAGAAGGTAAAACTCATGGTACAGAGGATGGGATATCAAAAATTGTCAAAATTAAGTTTTCCTGAAGTTTGAGAAACTAATTGCGAGAGGATCACATGCTTTGATTGAACACGGCTGGTCTCACATCAACAATCAACGATAAACCAATCAGATGAATTCAAGCCTACATAAATAACCCTTTTTTCTTACCTCCCTTATCTTCATTTTTTGAAGAATACCCCCATCCACCCCATATCCCCCTTTTTCCTCCTATACCAAGAGGAGCTCTCGAGACCTGAAGTATCTCCGAGCTCAGGGTTCTCTCCTGGGACAGCATGCCAAACATGCAATCAGTATCAAGCATTAGCTAAGTGTGAACCCTTGAAAACAAGCAAAATAATCTGTCAAAGGGGTAATCAAAATCATCTTATGTCAAAGAGAAAACAAGATTATTCTGCTTACCCCATTGCCAGATTATTTTGCTTGTTTTAAGGAAAAACTCACTTATTTTTGACACATTATTTCTTAAAACAAGACAATCTTTTTTTGATTGTCTAGAAAATGTTTTTAATTTAGGATTTTTTAGATAATTGGACTAGAAACAAGACAACAAATCTAAGTAAGAAAAGCATTTTTTGTGTACTACCTAAAATCTCACAAAAAGATTTAAAAAAAAACATGCAGTTTCTCCCTCATATAGAAAATGCAGCAAGTACACTGAAAACAAAATATTCAAAGATGATTCCTTGGATTTACTCATTTTTTTTAAGTTAAGTGGTTGTAAACAATTTATTTAGGCTGAATTTAAACAAACAAATTAAGTTGAACATTACCAAATGTAATTTGTTTGTTTAAATACAACCCATATAAATTGTTTGCAACAATTTTGCAGAAGTAATTTTTTTTCAGTGTATACATAAACAAGTATACATAAATAAAAAATGTAAATAATTCCTTTTTCTGGTAAAAGTTTAGACTCTTTTAAACGTTTTTGTTGGAATTTTGATATAATTCAACACTTCATAACCGCAAATAAATACAAACAAATATATATATACATAAACATACAGTAATCACCAGCAGATAATAAAACCCAAAACAAAATAATATTATTTATTTTTTTATATTTTAAATACTAAAATTGTATTGCGTATATATATATAGTATATCTATTGTGTATATATATAGTATATATGTATATCTGTAGAATAAATGATTCCATCTTCTATTATATATATATACACACATATATATGATTTAAACTATAAATATTCTCTCTCTCACACACACACACACACACACTGTATAGGCTACATACATCATTTATCAACATAACATAGACAATTATGATTTCTATTAAACGATAAAGACAGTAAACAGTAATTGCTTATATACCAACTTCCATAACACCGTGTCCTCCTTTGACCTGAGCTTGTCTCTCTTTTCTTCATACATTCCTGCTTCACCGCTGCCTATTACAGCTGATGAAAGCAACAGGGTCTGCTGAGGTGAAACACAGCTTCATTAGCCATATTAGATTATAATAAAAACACTTCTTCAGCTCATTTGATCAGCCGTGACAGCCTTAAAGGCGAAACACTGCATGCAAAAACATCCTATATCTTTTTTCTTTTTTTTTTACCATTTTTTCCCCATACCTGCCAGTTTTCATAAATCAAGCTTTTTGGCTTTTCAAATAAGTTTTTTACCCCGTCTAGTGTAAAATCAACCTTTTATTTTGTCACACTTCAACAAATTATTTCTCTAGATAGATATTTTTAAAGGCTATTTTCTCAAAATGAGTTTTTTTCCCCTCGGTAATCTCCACTCCGGCATCACTTACACACACCAAACTGCACAGTCTTATTCATATCTGAATTCTGAAGGTTTCCCTCAGATATTTGTTAATTTATAATATGCCTGGTTATATTCAACATTTTATGCTACTTTTTTCTGAATTATGAGAGATTAAAAAGAGATTCTCCAAATCCAAAAATGTAACAACAATTTTGAACCTGACTTCATCCGGATGGATGGATGGATGGATGGATGGATGGATGGATGGATGGATGGATGGATGGATGGATGGATGGATGGATGGATGGATGGATGGATATGCAAATTAATGCATATAAAAAACAAAATGATGCCTCATTTGCATTTTTAAACAATTTTGCCAATCTTAATGTAATCTATCGACTGTAGAATTATGGAGATAACTATTAGGTCATGTTTTACCCTGTTCACTCCCAGTGTCTTTTAACCTAAAGCACTAAGATTCCAGTAGCTATGTTTCAATCCAATAAGTGTAAGAGAATAAACTGTCACTTTCTGATAAACTGGTGCCAAATATCAAAGTAACATAGAATTTTCTGTGGTACGAGAAACCACTGAGGGCCTTTTTTTATTATTATAAATTTCTTTAACACACACCTCAGAAGATAAAATGCAATGAACACACAGTGGCTTTTGGAGGTGTGAGACTCTCTTTGGTAGCACAGATGCTTAACACAGTTCTGGAAGGTAATAATACTGAACCACTTTGATGACAGACTTTGGCGAAGGGATTTTAGCATGACCAAAACAACATTTCAGATGTTTTACAATGTGGTCGGTCAACTGGTTTGTATTCCTTTTTGTTATCACATGATATCTTAAAACAAAATCGCATGACTTTTTTTGATGTGCATGCTGGAATTTATTCGGTAAATGTGTTGCTGTCATATATTTTATCCAGTTTTCTTATTGGATAAAAGGTTTATCCTACTCACTTGTGCGCATACGTTTTTTTATGTGCATATTCAAAAATTATGCGCATATTGGCATTTCCATTAAGGATTTTTTACGCAATAGTGCAAAATGTGCATAAAGACAGGTGAATGGAAACATAGCTAGTGTCTCCTGCTTACGTTTTTTTTTTTTTTTTTTTTTAAGCCACAGAAACCCAGCACTGACACAGACGAGACGGATGAGAAATCAAGTGGATTGAGAGAAAGATAGAGAATGTGTATGAGAGATTTCTCATTGAGATTTGCTCTCTTCGCCTTCGGGTGAAGGTGGATCATGAGGCGGCTGAAGCAAATCAGGAATGAAATTAAAGTTGGACCCAGAGGAGGACGAGCTGAAATGATGGAGAGGAGACATCGGGGGAATTGAAGACGCAGGACTGAACAAATTGGCGGTTATCTGAGCCAAAGACATGGATTTTTACAGATATCCACTTTTTGGTATAAAGTGCGATTAAAAAGAACATTTTTTTAAAAGTTATATATGACTTTATAGATATATATGATATTATATGACATGATATATGATATGATATGATATGATATATTATATAATATAATATGATGATATGCAGCCTGATCTCACAAGGAAACGTAACTATTTTACATTTTGTCAGTTCAGTGGCTATAAATTCATGGGTTAAGTTGTATGAAAATGTATAATTTTTAAAAGGAGGCATGGCACCAAACCCCACCCCCAAACCCAACCATCATTGGAGGATAAGCAAATTGTACAAAATTGGACGAATAAGATAGTAAGATTGCATTCAAATTAACCACTAAATCAAAAAGTTACAAATTGCCATGAGATAGCATTGGATATACAGTTAAAGGCAAATTTATTAATCCTCCTCTGAAATTGTTATTTTTTCTGTAATTTCCCAAGTGATGATTCAAGAGTTCACACTTAGCTGATTATTGATAATAAAGCGTATTTGGCATGCTGTCCCGGGAGAGAGCCCTGAGCTCAGAATATCCTTGAGCCCGGCTCTCTCTCACGATTGAAGGGCGAGAGGGGAGCTCAGGTAGGTCTCGAGAACTTCCCTGCTTGTGAACGTGCTTGAGATATTTCTTAGGATTCTATTTTCTAGTAGTCAATTTACTTATGTTGAATGTCTTTGGATGGTGGGAGGAAACCGGGAAGCCTGGGGAAAACCCACGCGAGCACAGGGAGAACATGCAAACTCTGCACAGAAACGCCGACCGGCCTGGTGAGGGGCAAAACCAGTGGTGTTCTTGCTGTGAGGCAACAGTGCTAACCACTGGGCCGTCGAGTCAGGAGAAGGGAAGAAGTAGGGGTGGAAGTGGGGATTCTTCAAGACGAAGATGACTGGAGTGGAAATCTCTGGTTATTTGTAGTGTGTCGGTATTCGTCTGAATGGTGCAATAAATGGAGCTGATGCGGTGCCAGCCGTGTTCAATCCTAAGCACGTGATCCTCTCGAAATTAGTTTATAAATAAACCACACTTATTGGAGCAAGACAATTTTAACATTATTTTCTATATTTTTCCTTCTGGAGAAAGTCTTTTTTCTTTAAGCAAAAAGAAGCTGTTAAAAAAAGCTGTTTTTATGTTTTGTTTAAATAACTTTTAGAGGTCAAGATTATTAGCCCTCTTAAGAATTATTATGTTTTTGATTGGCTACAGAACAAATCACTGTTGTCCAATGAGTTGCCTTATTAATCTTACTTAGTTAAGCCTTTTAATATTACTTTAAACCAAATATCCAATGCTGTCTAACAGAGTACGGGATTTTTCACAGTATTTCCTATAATATTTGTTATTTTCTTAACCATTTTTAATTTTTCACATTCAATTTTAAGGTCAATATTATTAGCCCCTATAGGAAATATATTTTTTGAATTGTCTACAGACAAACAAATGCCCACTAACTAGTTGCCTAGCTAACATAATAACCTACTTAAGCCTTTAAATGGCACTTTAAGTACAAGATACTAATATCTTGCAAAATAAAACAAATATTATGCAGAGTTACCATGGTAAAAACTAAAGAATTTAGTTATTAAAACAATTAATGCTTAATAATGTTTTGAAAAAAATTATCTTTCCATTAAACAACACTATTTTAAAAGAATTTAAATTTCACAGGAGGGCTAATCATTTTGATGTGATGTGAAGCTATATTTACATTTAAATCTGGAATCTTTTCATCTGCAAACATAACGCAAACCATTTCATTTTAATTGGTATACATTTTTAACTGAATTTGAGTATAACTATTAATTTTAATTAATATTATATTATAATATTCTGATGAATTTTTAAACATAAAAAAATATAATAAATTATTATTGTTATTAAAATAGTTGGCCAATAAACCCATCACTAATAGAACCAGAACTATTAATTCTACACAATATAATATTAATTCACTCATTTTCCTTGTTGCCTTTCCAGCCGCAACCCATTACTGGAAAACACCTACACACTCTCATTCACACACACACACACACACACTGGTACACTTCGGCCAACTTTAGTTTATTCGGTTCATATACCGCGTGTGGAGGAAACCAGACCGCCCAGAGGAAACCCACACAAACATAAGGAAAACATGCAAATTCCACACAGAAACACCAACTGGCCCAGCTGGGACTCAAACCATCAACCTTCTTGCTGTGAGGCGACAGTGCTGAGCCACCGTGCCACAACAATATAATATGATGTAGTATAATAATATAATATATAACAAAATATCACGTACAATAATAAAAACACAGCAAAGTTAAAATCTCACTGCATTATCAGGGAATAACAACGTTTAAAAAATATTTTAATTGTATGTCTTTAGAATGTCTCATGAATAGTTAGACATGGTGCTTTTTGTCCTTTTTGACAACAGGTAACTCTGTTCTGGAGTATTTTCAATGTTCACATTTGCACCATTTTATCCCAGCAGAGACAGAGAAGAAAAAGTAAACATGAAGGAAAACCAAAAAGCACAAAAACGTCAAAGAAGTGACGTGAGCAGGTGAAAAAGAGGAAACAACATCTCAGCACTTGCATTAAAAGCTCAACTGTGAACTGTAGGAGCTCAAACACACACACACACACACACACACACACACACACACACACACACACACACACACACACACGATCGGATTTTAGCCCTTCAGGAATAACTACAAGGTGCAAAGGAAGAAAATATTTCCTTTGTGTCGAGCGCAATGAACAGCCGAGCCATTATTGGCCATTGGCAGAGAGTTTCCTTAATGGAATGGAAATCAATACAGCTGCCAACAGGGATTTGATGCCACCAGCAGAGGGAATGTGAAATAAAGCTAATCCTCTCGCAGCCGCGCCAGAGTTGCTAAAACGGGACATGAGATTTTCAAAGCAAGATTACGCTCGAGACAAGAGGAAAGCGATGATAAGAGGGAGATTAAAACATGAGGGAGGCTGAAAATTTAATGAAGAAACTCACTTTTATAAAATAAAATAAGTAAAACAGGTAAAAAATTAGGTCAAGGAGGTAAATTGGCATAGTTCCAAGAAATTAAAGCTAGTCAGGTTTTTTTTTTTTTTAAACCAAAGCAAGACATTAGCAAAGTGATAAACTACAAAACATACTCATGATCAAATAAATGACATGCACACGCTAGCAAATTAACTATTAGGCTAATGTTTTAATGACACACAAATTAGTCACTTTACTAACATAAAATGCCTATATTTGAAGTAAAATTACATGACTGGCTGCAAACAAAAGCTTAGGCTGCTGACTTGCTGCCTCGCTGCCCAATCAGGCAATGACTCTGGAAGCTTTGGTGATAACTAAGGGACTATTTGCTGCTGACCTGATTTTACCAATAGGACATGTTCCTGGATAAACATCTATGTTGATCCTGGAACAACATTCCAAACAGCCAATCAGAATTAAGGCATACGTTTATCGTTTATGTTAAGTTTAGGCTTACGGTTAGGTTTATGCACTTCTACATGACATTCCCTTCTGATTTTGAAAATAATTTACAGGTTGGGTTTAGAGTTATGGAATAGGCATGGATTACATTTTCGAACAAAATCACATCGTGCTTGGCAAAATCATGACGTGTCAATATTTGCTCACTGCAATACTAATCTCTCACTAGAAATGCCATCAAAAGTGTAAAACGTTGGTCAAAAATGTACATTTACTCACAAATTGATGCCCAAGCGGCACTTCGAGACACCATGTTTATATTTTTAGCTCAATTGTCAGAAATGAAACGGTCAGAACTTTGAGCCTTCAAAATTCAATCATAAGTAGGTACATCCTATTCAAACATAAGTAAAGACAGGACAGGAAGTACCAGTCTCTGAAGAAAGAATTTTAGAGCTTTCGGACTCGGTTTTCAAAATTCTTCCATGCCAGGCCAGTAGATGGCAATGTCATTTTGTATATCAAATCAAATCAAATCACTTTTAGTGTCACATCATCAGCAGCACGTGTGCTATGATGAGTGAAAAATTTAGGTGCTGGCTCCAGACAGTGCAAAATACAGACAGTGCAAAACACAACGACATACTCTAAAACAAAACAATACACTATTACCAATGTTGACAATAAATACGTAAAGAAAAACGCATTACACACATGTAGACACAGATAGACAACTATAGAAACTATCTTTGATAATAAGCTCATTTACAAATATAACTCAAAAAAGTTTTTTATATTTTCCATGTAAGGTACATAAAGATGAAGGTTAAAAACTAAATGACATGCGTATTTTTAATAGCTTATAGACATTTATGGCCATGTGTATACATTAGCCTTCTCACAAATAAAATAAACCATTTGTTCACATGGATGCACACATGAACCATTTGCCAGTTCGAACATCTGAGATGGTGCTATTGAGACAATGTATATTAGTCAGTAAATGTTGCTTTTGAGAGGAAAAAATTTGTGAAGTGTTGTGTATATTTTTTTGTAATATTATATTACTCAGTTAGAACTGCAATCACTAATATTAGCATCATACCGCAGCAAATATCACTGTTTAAAAAAAAAAAATTACATTACGGAATTACCATAATTCACATCCTTATCAATCTCATCATCTGGGAATTTTCTGACAGCTCTGACTTGCTTAGCCATTTATGTATTTATGTTTAGCCATTGATTGTGTTGACAAGAAAATGCATCATTCTGAGTCAGAGTACATGAAAAGCTCTGATTATGATAATTGTAACAGCAAACCAGCATATTAAAAGTCTTAAGGATCAAGTGAATATATAACATATATATAAAAGTGACGCCTCCTCAAACTGATCCGGGCCTGTTGTCTGCTGTTATTGTCAGTCTAGGGGGGCATCTTGAGTGACAGTGGGAAATCGATTGAGCAAATAGTTGGACTGCTGGGATTTGAAGAGAAAGGAAACAGATGGGAAATAAGAGGTTGATGAGAGGATCTCCAGAGCGAGCTTGAAACCGACATGTTCTTCTCCCAGGAGTGCAGTAAGGTGAAGCCCTTGTGCGCAGTGTTGCGATGTTATTACGTGTTATATGAGCCGAGAACAGATTCCTCTTGTTAGTGAGATGGAAAATGCACCTGTGGCTTCAAGTGTTCCTGTTCTGCATTAAGTGCAAAAACTCTTTTTGTTGATGCTCTTGGGGAAAAGTCACTCAAGGGAGCAGGTTGACATTGGAGGAGAACCATCAGAATGTTAAATTTGTCTCACCTCAGGTTTGTTTGCCAGTCAAACTCTGCTAAAGAGAAAATGAAATATGGTGAATGATAAAAACAATAACAGCCAATCAGAATCTATCCTGCTTCAAAGAGCTTCAGCATTTAAAGCATCAACCAATAACCAACATAGAGTTAATTTAATGAATGTTATGTAAGGGATAAAGTACATTTTGGTTGTAACCGATAGGTTTATTGGCAGCCCGACACAAAGAGGAGGGCTGTTGTATAAGACTGAAGGGCTTTATTCCACAAATACAACCACCTGGATGTTATACTTTATATTTATTAAATGGCTACTTTCCACAAAACATAAAAATTTGACACAAAACATTGTTCAGAGCTGTACAAGTTTATACATTTTTTTATTAAAAAGGCACACCTGAGAGAAATTAAAAACGGCATACACTAACTTATACATTATTCATGACCGAAAGTGTATAAATGGATGCGAACATATTCACTGATGGTCAAGATGATTCACAGTACCCAGATATACAGTGCCTGTGTTGTTGTTTTTTTAGTTGTTGTTATCCCCAACACTATAGGCTCATTGGGAAATTTTTGGTCCAGAGTACATAAAAAAAATAAATCAATAAAACAAAATGTAGCCCTGCGCACATATTTCCAATGAGCCTGGGTTTGTTAACTCGGAATAATATTTTGATTTTGATTGGTCAGTTGCGACATTCCTATGTATGTTGGTGATTTACGTTTTTTATTTTTGGTGTGAACAGAAAATCAGCACAGATTAATGTAGGGTATGTTTTTAGCTTTCAGATGTTTTAGGTGCTGTAAGCTCAACTGAACGTTTATAAACATTTTAGGCTAATTGTAAATGTGTCACGTTTTATCCAAATAAGTCATTGTTTTTAGCTGAATTGCACTTTAAATATCAAATACACACACATTTATGTCAAAATGGCAAAAAAGCTCATGGTGATTATTCACATAAAAGCTAGGAAACACCAATCCGATGGTCAGCCACTGGGCAGCTTTGGGCTGTCTGGGAGCATTTATCAGACTAGTTTGTTTGGTGTGTTCCACACATTGGAGTTAGGAGAGTTTGTCCAATTCAGCATGAGCCATCAGTGAAAGAGAGCACTCTGATTGGCTCTTAAGCTATGAATAAGAGCGCTAGAACAAAAACTGAATTGACAAAACCAAGTAAATGATAGAAGTCAAGAGGGAACACAAAAAGCTGGCTTAAATGTGCATGGATGTGTGAGATGGATTATCAGATTATCAGACATCCGTGTATTAGTCTTAAAATGAAAAACTACTGCAACAGTAGGTCTGGGTTGGTCATGTAAACTAATTTACAAAAAAATGTAAATGAGGTGGGTGGCACAGTGCCTCAGTGGTTAACACTGTCGCCTCACAGCAAGAAAGTCGCTGGTTTGAGTCCCGACTGGACCAGTTGGCATTTCTGTGTGGAGTTTGCATGGTCTCCCCGCGTTCGCATGGGTTTCCTCCGGGTGCTCCGGTTACCACCATAGTCCAAAGACGTGGTATAGTTGAATTGTATGAACTAAAATTGTCCATATGTATGAGTGTGTGTGTGCATATGAGAATGTATGGGTATTTCCCAGTACAGGGTTGCGGCTGGAAGGGCATCCGCTGCATAAAACATATGCTGGAATAGTTGCTGGTTCATTCCGCTGTGGCAACCCTTTGATAAATCAGAGACTAAGCTGAAGGAAAATGAACGAATGAATGAATGAATGTAAATGAGGTGCCCATACACCTATTATTTTACAAATATATATGCAAATAGAGTATATAAATGTTTATAGATGTATCTTGAAGTGTTCTTTCCATAAATAAAAGAAAAGAAATGTTAGGTTTAATCAAATCAATTAACCCCTGAAGGACATAAAAGTAGTTTAAATGCAATGTTTGGCCTACATGAACTCCACAAACTATGTTGACCTTTCCAAGACTGCCATATTCAGAACAAGAAAATGGAAATAGTTGTTCATATCGTAAAGTATATATTCATAAAGTAAGATGCCGACTTAACAGCAAGTCACCAAAGGTCTAAGGAACTGTCTTTGTTGTGTTAATCACTCTCTTGGCATCGAGAACGAACACGCTCTTCAAAACAAACACACTCATATCACACACAGGCAGAGCAGAAATTAGCTTCCGTACAACAGCAGAATAATGACACGGGGACGCAAACATCTCCAGTCCTTTCAGAAAATAATGAACATTTCCTCTCGCAGCCACCTTTTCATTTGAATGGACTATTTTTATTCAGATACAGCAGCAATTTGGGTGAAATTTAATTTGTTTTTCTCTCTCTTCACTAAATGACTACAAGTATTAGCGGCTGACATCAAATCCTCGACCCCATTTGCATTCGCACATCATGATTATAGCTGTTTTTGCCAGTAGCTAATGTGAACTTGTCGAAAGCAGCATGTTTTCGTGTGTCTTTAGATTACACAATGACTTTCGACATCAGGTTAGCGCTTAGCTCATCGTTGACGTTATATAGTGTGTTACTGTTTGCATGCTGTTAAATGTAACAGCTGTAGAAACCAATTTTCTAGGAAGATGGCAATAGTTGTGCTCTCTAGAGGAGGTTGTGTTTCCCACTGGTGCGTCGAGCAGTTTTAGTGTTTTCCATAAGAGAAAACCTCAAGGCTTCATGCTGCTGATGATCATAACTGTAATAATCACAGCTTCATGCTGATTCATTGTACTGTCTCTCCTAGTGAGTTTTAAAATGTTGTGTAATGAATAAGAAGACGCTTTCACCGTTACGTTCTAGAAAGCATTACAAACAAATTGTTTGTGTTTTGGTTTGTCTGCTAATTGTAGTGAAAATGTTTTATTGATAATTATGAAATCTAGAATAGTTACTGTTTCTTTTTCCCATTACAAAAAGGTATAACAAGCATACTGACATTAAAACAAGATGGGAAAATACAGACAGACAGGCGGACAGAAAGATAGACAGACAGATAATTTGCAGACAGAAAGACATACAGACAATATGCAGACAGACAGACATGCAGATAGACAGACAGGCAGAGAGACAGACGGAAAGAAATATAGACAGACAGATAATATGCAGACAGACAGACATGCAAATAGACGGAGTCAGACGGAAAGAAAGAAAGACAAACACACAATATGTAGACAGACAGGCAGAGAGGCAGGCAGGCAGAAAGATAATATGCAGAC
>CAIGQW010031024.1:7065360-7081434 GCA_903798125.1 Danio choprae
CAGACAGACAGACATACAGATAATATGCAGACAGACCGACAGACAGATAGACAAACAGATAAAATGCAGACAGACAAACCTACCGAAAGATAGACAAACAGATAATGTGGAGACAGACAGACAGACAGACAGACAGACAGATACATTAGAAAAAAGTATTAGGTTTTATAGCTGCATTCTCAAAGCGCAGAACTATTTCTCTTCTGCTCTCTCAAGTTATCTGGTTTGTTCAGAGCACCAGGCACGTCGAATTAAATGACAGTGCAGAAAAAGGTTTCACATATGAGATAAAAGAAGGGAGAATGCCTTTTTTCCCAACTTCGCTCTCCTCGCTCTCGATAAGAGGTTTAGAAAAACACCTGTTGCTCTTCCTGGAAGATGCGGTGGACGTTTCCATGTATATCGCGCATGACGTCAAAGCACAATAGTGGCCGAGCCACAAATAAATCCCATTCACTGGCTTCCTTTAAAAAAAAATCACGAAAGCCCAGATGCATTATGACTGATTCACACGTCCACAGTACTGTACCAATTTACACCATTATCATGGGAATCCCACGTGTTGTTTATGTATGTGACATCAGTGGTTTTACTAACAAAAACGTTTTGTCTCGCTGCATACATCCTACATAGACAGCTGCTTTCTGCAGGTGTGGTCACGTGAGCAAAACTGTGTAGGCTGTGTGATTCACTTTTGTCAAATCAAGCTTATTTTCTTTCTTTCTTTCTTTCTTTCCTTTCTTTTTTTTTTTGCATAAGCTTTGAATAGAGATGTCCCAAGCCAATCTCAAACATTACTACTGTTAATGTTTAGTACACTGTAAAAACTGCTGGGTTCCACAAAACTCCTTCATGTTGTCCCAACACAAATCCATTAGGTTAAAGTAATTGTTTTTACAAATTTAAGTGGATTGAACATAAAACAATTAAGTTGTCCTTAAAAAAAGACTTTAGAATTGTCTTTTTTCACTAATTTTAAATAAGTAGTTTGAACAAGCAGCAAAAGTAATTGAGTGTACACCACAGCAAACACAGAACACTCCTCTAACATTAGGATTTAGTTCTTGTCTTCGTTTATTTGTTTCGAGAACCAAATAAAAAAATAATATTTCCAAAACTATACAGGTTGTTATATAACCTAAAAATAGCTTAAACAGAACATTCCATAAAAATTATTCCTATTTTTATTTTTTTACAATGTGTACTAAGCTGACTTATTGGTGTAATAAGAGAAATACACCAAGTTAATCAAAACTGGAAAAGGAAAGAAAAATATGCATGAGGTTGAGACTCATTTTTGGAAGATTAAGGGGGAAACACCTTGTACAGCTTTTTATCCATAGCTTTTTTTCTCAGATTTGGATTCCAGAATTCGGGTGGAGTATGTAATAATGCCATAAAATGCTTCGTAGCTCACTAGATTTTGAAAATTTGCCATCAATTTAACACAGAAACAAAGAATTTAAAAAAAAAATGTATACATTAAATCATGCCCCTGTTTGCTCTTATTAACTAAGGGGTGCAGACTGCAAATAGACACCTGGAATTGATCAGAGGTGTCAGTATATTGTGACCGTCTTGAATAACATGGAACGATTGAGGGGATATAGCCTCGGCACTTTGAGGTCCTGGACATCTGTTCCAATTGTGGGATAATTCTCTTTGATTTTATGGAAGCAGTGCGTTAAAAGGGATGCCAAAATATTTTTCACCGTTCATCATGTTCCCCCCTTCGCCATATTCTAATTAAAGCCTCGGCTGTTGTTGCTCGCCGGCAGGCAGTTATTAATTCACAGGTGTCCGCGTCAACTGCGTCTCCATGGCAACGGTGAGGTATCCCATTAATCCCCCCACATTTTATCGATGCTGATTAATCCTGACCACAAACAATGACTGCGCACTCACCTCACTCCGTTTCTTACCGGGAGGTGGGAAAGAGTTGATTGCAATTTAAGCGCATTCACATGGAAACAGTGGAGGGGTTGAATACTGTGTTCAACTGGATTTGATTTGGAAGCTGATTTGCCCCATTCTTGCCATGATGTTTCAGATGGCCTCATGAAGTGTATTTCTGCCAAAACTCACCCACTCACTGTCCTTCTGTTTATTCCCTGCTTTATAAAGGGTCGCCACAGCGGAATAAACCACCAATTACTCTGGAGATTTACTTTTATCATTCATTAAATGAATAAACAGATTGTTCAATTTTATTTAATTAGCAATAAAAATACTATAATCCGTTAAATCCTGTACACGTTTCACTTAAATAATTCATACATTAACAAACCCAAATCTAAAACAAAAACCGTGTGAGAAACTGTGCCATTTTTCATTTAATATCAGACCGTGACAAACTGCCATTTTGGAAATTCATTCTTTTTTTTTTTTTCCTTCGTCCCTTTATTCATCAGGCGTCGCCACAGCGGAATGAACTGCCAACTTATCCAGAACATGTTTTACACAGGGGATGCCCTTCCAGCTGCAACCCAGTACTGGGACACACATACACTACGACCAATTTAGTTTACTCAATTCACCTATAGCGCATGTCTTTGAGACATGGAAATGGAATATAGACATAATTTTGACTATTTCATACATTTTTGTAAAAAAAACAAACCTCAGACTGCCCATAAGCCTGTCAGGCTTTATTCTGCGATAACAACGTTCTTAATGGCCCTACTCTCGCCCTACTTTATCCCTAACTAAACAAGGGTTTTCGATTTCTACATAATTCCCATTTAACTGAACCTTACTGCTGACTTGAAATAAGGTTAACTCCAATAAAATAAAATAAAATAAAGTTGATGAAGCACTAAAATTACTAACAAAAAAGAATACTAAAACAAAAAAAATAAAATAAAAATGTTCTAGAAATGAAACTGAAAGCTGCTTAAAGTAAGCTCTTAAAGTAAGGAGTTGACTTAAAGGGATAGTTCACGCAAAACAGAAAATTCTGTCATCATTTATTCGCCCTACTCGCCTTCTGTTTTTAAAAAGTGAGTAAACTCGCTTTTAAAGGGATTAGTTGGCTTTACTTAAGAAAGCTGAGTAAACCCTTTGCCTTAAAATTAGTATGTTTATTAAATAGGTTTATAATCTTAAAAATTAAGTCAACTTAACAGTTCCAAGTTACGAGTTTACTCACTTTTGGTCAACTTAGTTTTTTTAGGCAACAGGTAAACTGCCTTTTTAAAGTAAAGTAACTAATTTCTACAACGTAAATAGTATAAAAATATCACTAGTGTGAAGCATTGACATTTAGAATCTTACATTTCTCATTATTATCATTGTTCTTCCACCGGTAGCATCTCAATTATCCTAAAAAAAGTTATGGTTTTAATGATGCCCTCACATTGACATCTACAAAAACATGCTATCTGGAGACCCTATTAAAAATCCAATACTGCCACATTTGTAGCCTAATAAAAACAAAAAAGGTTATGTGTATGGGTTTGCAATCACCGGCTTTTACTTTCAATGATCAAACTGACAACTGATTAAGTTTGTGAAAAAAGTCAAGCCATATTTCGGCATTAAATCCTGAGAGTGGGTCTCCGTGATGTTCACTTGTTTCTGTTATTTGTGCCACATATGGCGCAATCTTCATTAAACAGAGAGGAGTCTTTCGTGGAAAGAACCTCTTCAGGAATTGCCAATCAGAAAGATGTGCTTTGTTTTCCCCACAGGCTGTGCAGCTCAGAGTAATTCCTCCGGGAGACCCTTTCATCATGACAGACATTGTTCTATTTACTTTTTATACGTCCCAGGAGCAAGTGTAGGGCTCCTGTGATTTGTACCATGAGTGATAAATACATAATACATGACAAAACTCTCTACTCACCTCTCGACTGGTCTACTGACTCTACTACTGTGCATTAAAAGCAATATTTGTGCACATAAACATCTATATATGAACTTGCTGCCATAAAATGTAGATATTTTGAGTGGTTGGCAGTAATGGGTGCTTTCGGATCCCTGATTGGTAAACATGATTTTAGTAAACAAGGCTTCATTACTTCACAACTGATTTGACATTTGAATAGTTCGCCATTAGGGATCTCAGCAAACCAATGAATCGTGCAACTCAACAAAAAAACAGAACAGAAAGTCATTACACCAATGTCTATAGAAGGTTTGCACTTATGTAAGGATTTGGTCAGTTAGCTGTATGCGTGGCCATATTGGTGATACCCGGATGTAAACAACTGCATGGACTGTACAGATAATGTACTTCTAAATACATTGGTCTGCCTATTTATGCTGTTCAAACCATGGGGAAAATGTGTGGTAACTACACAATCATCTAGAGAAGAACTTAGTAAATTATAATTAGTATTAAAAGTAGTATTACGTATTAAAATGCATAAGCCTTGCCCTGAAAATCCTGCTTCAGTTTGGCCATCCACAAGCACCCCTTGTTCCTCAGACAGTTTTTTTCTGTCTTCTGCTTGATTTGTTATATCTTTTGGCAGTCTATAGCAGTGTTTCCTAACCCTGTTCCTGGAGTCACACCAACAGTACATAATTTGGATGTCTCCCTTATCTGACCCATTAACTTCAGGTTTTGGAGTCTCTTCTAATGTTCTGATGAGCTGATTCAGGTGTGTTTGATTAGGGAGGGGTTGAAAATGTGTTTGTGTGCCTTCAGGAACAGGGTTGGGAAACACTGGTCTATAGTACTCTAAATGTTTTTTCCAGTTTGACTGATTAGTACAGGCCAAAACATGATGATAATTGATCATTTTAGGCAGCAAAAAATGTCTCTTTCTTTATTTTAGTGGCATTGTTTGCGTTTTATGCCTCAAATATGGCTGACTGATGATGAACAACAAAACACTCTACCTGATCTCAGGTCAGATTCATGAACGTGTCATGAAATATTTGTACAATTAAAAGCAAGAGTCAGCGGATAATAGTCTCTTTTTGGCCTGTTTTATCCATCTTTTGCATTTATAGTTTTGTTTAACTCCATTCTGTGAGGTTTTTTTGATCATTTTAAAATTTGAATGGTTCAGTTGATTTAAAACTTGTCTAAATGTTTTGACATTCTGGCAAATAAGGCAGTAAATATACTTATATGCTATAGGGCAGAAAGTGAATTTATATTTGCTGACTGGTTCAGACCAATAAGAAGATTAGACTAAGCACTTAAGCTTTATTGTAAATAAGCTGCTAAATATACTTCTTGATATGATTCTGTGGTTGATTCTAAAAACAAATAGAGTGGATTTGTATTTTACTTTAAAAGCCTTACATTAACTGCCGATGAAGCATTTATCAATATCCAATATCAATAAGGCTACCCATATATTGTTCATCACTAGCTCTTGGCCCATGAAGATTTAATCCACATGAAGAATCAGCATAAACAGGTTAATTAGAAATGCATGCTTTAGTCTATATTTTTATGAAATTGCAACAAATGTAATTAAACATAATATACATTACATTTGTACTGCGTTTTCTAGGTAAAATGAAGCTACGGGCAGTAAGACGCTGACAACTTTTGTTCCTTTTCACACTAATGATATTAAAAAGCCCATATTATTTGACGAATAAGGTATTATTTCCGTGCAGTTCTTTGCACGACACCAAATAAATACCACAAAACAACTTAACCATGTCTACATGAATGGAAATGCTGCATGAGAGCAAAGATTTCCCCACAGGTTAAAAGTTGACAGAAAGACATTTTTTTGTGGTGCTTCATACATCAGACAATTTTTGCTCAGAAATTTAAAATCCATGTGGGAAATCAACAGGAAATTTCGTGTGATGAAGAAGACTTCAAAATGGATTCATGTTATCAAGATTGTATCCTGCACTGACCAACAGAAAGCTGCTTTATTCATGCTTCATTCATTGCTACACTATTACAATAGCCACAACACAATAACAATTTTGCCAAATCTTCATTAACTTGCCAGGCTCACAACACAACTACCTAAAAAACACTTACTTTACATTCCAGTAACCTTAAAGCAACATTCTGGACATCAAGTCAAGGAAATATCACTACTATCTACTACTGTACAACTGTACCACTTAGTATGTATGTGTTCAAAAGCCCACTACACAGGAGAGAAACCCCAGCATAATCTCAGAATATTTGTGTGCTTCCCTTTTGGTTTCAGGGAGCTAAAAGTAAAGGCTGTTATTGGCTGGGGGTTGCTATGGTAACAGAGTCGGGGAGGACTAAAGGGGCTGCTGTCCATCCATTCTGGAATGTGCTGGAATGAAACGGGGAGCAACGGATGTCCAAGAGATTCTGACAAATCAAGATAATGCAGGATGAACGTCAAGCGGAACAGTTTCTTCTCATCAGTTAATCTTAATTCTCAGAATTTTTCATGGAATGTGTTTTTAGCATCCCTGTCTAGAAATGCTATCATACCTTGTCAGAAATGTTATCACACCTTTACAGAATAAAACAAAGATTAACAATATTAACTACATTGTCTTCATAACTAAAAATTCTAATTTATGTTTTAGTCTTGTTTTAGTCTTCTGTAAAAAGCTTTTACAGAAGCTTTTTATGTAGAATTGGCAACAACATTTTCTACATTTTTCATCATGGAGACTCTTGCAGATGGATCACTTACATGGTGGGCTGTCAGATTTCCACTTGTCTTTCTCAACAATCTCTCCGTGACCTTTTAAGATGGCCTGTACTGTCTTAGATTGTCTCTAGTGTTTCCATCCGGCGTGAGCGATGAAGCTTGGTCCAGCGTTCACAGGCCTGCTCTCAGTTCAGCTTTATTGGCCGATTGGTGCCCGTGGGTGCAATCTAAATCAGAGTGACATGCGTTCCCATAGAAACTCCAGGAACATCTGCCCCTGATGATAACAGAGCAACAAAAAAAAAACATATATGGCACAGGTTTGATGATCTGATATAAAAGCCCAGATTTCTTGTGGATGCTTTCCAACACCCTCAATAGCAAATAGACACAATAATGAGGCCTTTCAAAAAATGATGTCTGGAACTTTTGGACTCTTCTAAAGAATAAAAATACCATATGTTTGCAGATATTTAAAAAAACATGCTAAGTGAACATATTTGTTTATCTGAAAAACAATGCTAAAGTCAGCACCTCGGGTTGTCTTGGCGGAAAACAGCGAATGTCATTTCAGTTTTGAAAGCTGACTCAATGTATGTGGACGCAACCAAAAACTGCTACATCCGGAAAACAGTAGCAGCCTCCGAAATGAGACACAGATTCTGAGTTATAGAAATTACCTCATGTGCAAATGTGTGTAAAATAATGTAAACATTAGCTTAGAAGCTTACAGTGCAAGTCTCGATCTTCAGGAATGCTCGCTCCCATTGGTGTCCCATTGAGTTTGCATTGAGTCGTCAGAACCACTGGATGTCAATCCTAAATACTGCCACTTTAAATAAGTTTAATATGTTCTTAATATCTAATCAAAACATCTTAAAGTGTCAAGAGATTGTATTTAATTTCTTATTTTTGGTCATCTCTGTTACAGAGACAAACATATACTACATATTTAATTAGAGCTATGTCATAGTTTTTACAGTATTTCAGTCACTCATTTAAATCATATTTAATAATTGCCATTCAGAGGACAAGTGGCATCCTATTTTTGGAGCGTGATCACGTTTTTACAGGAGATATCGTAAAAGAAAGGGCTTTGTCCAAAGTGCAATATTTGAAGCTACAATGGATGAATCAACATATACATAAACAAATTGTACAATTTTCATTAAATGAATGATTGCCGTCATATTTAGAGGACTGGCCAGAGTAACAATGATGACAACTAAATTAAATCTATGCCATCTCTGTCACTCACACGTCGAAACCAAAACACTCTGAAAGAGTAACATGCTGACAGGAACATGTTTGACCATTTTAAGCTACTTTGCTAACTGCTAGCTACTTAGATATTAATTATCTTAAGTCAAATTAATGTTTATATTTATTCATTTTCTTTTCGGCTTAGTCGCTTTATTAATCTGGGGACTAAGCTGAATAATCCACAATTAATCCACAGCTGAATGAACCGCCAACTTATCCAGCATATGTTTTACGCAGCGAATGCCCTTCCAGCTGCAACCCATCACTGGGTAAATGTTTATATTGACACTTTAAAATGGTAACAGTATTGACACTGCATGATGTCAAACCATATAAATCCCCCAAAACAGAGCATTACAGTAGAGAGAGAGAAACATACTTGTGTTTTAACAGTTGGAGAACTGGTTTGAGAAAAAATGCAGCTTCCTGAAAGTGATGTCATTGTACCATTATTTTGTAGTTTTACAAAATAAAAGGGTAAAAGACCTGGTATAAAATCAGGGAACAGTGATTAAATTATTTATATTTTATGAAATCAATGTCTACTTATGCTAATGCAGGTCATCAATAAGGATACACTAAATACATTTGAATTATTCCTGCTGAAAAGGAAAAATTATGGCAGGAGACAAGCCAAAACTGCCGGAAAACATCAGCATTAATACAATTGAAAATAATATTTATTTGACTTTAATTTGATGTAATATTAAAGAAAAATACATATCATTGTTATGTTTTGAAATGACAAATGTATTGGTTGTTTATCATTTAAATGACGTTATATCCTAGGGACACAAAGGCCACCGATTTCGTGAATGAATCAATGACATATTCAGAAAAGTACTGATTTCCGACCGGATAAATCTCTTCCATTAGGAACCATGTGAAAAACTAATTCCAGCAGATGTCAAAGAGTTCATGCTGCAACAGATATTACCACCAGCTTCCAATATAATACAAAAACAAAATCAATTTCTGCACTGTGTGAGAGGGCATTTTCAAAGAACATCATGTCAGAAAGACTGTAGCGACTGTAATCCTACACAAAGACAGCTTTAATGTCACGAAAGAGTCTTGAACAAATCACCATGCTGATAAGGACTGAAGGGCTTTTAATCACAAAACAAACCGCGAGGAACTTATCTGCCCCCTGAATAATGTGCCATTTCTTGTGACAAATGAAACGGTGGCTTCTGAGACGTTTTACAAGATTAACCGACACATGCCCATCAGTTTTACATTCATTATTTAACAAAACGTATTCCGGTTACCACAATTAATTAAAATAAACAAGTTTTACCGTATGGGGCGTAATTTATCGATAATTATTGGAGGTTACATAAAGATACAGCCATTGTTTACCAAATAAATAAATAAGCGGACATAGCCTATAACTGAAATTGATTACCTGTAGTATTCCACAAAAAGGCAGCGTAAACATCCACTTCATCAGTAGCATTAAAGTCCGATTAGTAATGAAAATATATTAGCTTAAATCTTATATAATCTTTAAATGTCAACGCAAATGGCGTCAGTTACGTTCGTAACAAACAAATTCAAATTAAACATCACGCGCTACAGCGAACGTTGCCTGAAGTCAAATATGGCGATAATGTGTAGCCTAGTATTAGGCTATGTAAAATATCATATATGAATTAAAACTGTGAAGAAAATTGGTATAAATATATTGCCGCCATAGAGACAAGTTCAGAAATACAGAGGTGAAACTATGGATGGCTCATTTGGAAAAACAGGTGTGCTCTACTTCTCTGTCTTTCTTTCTGCTCTTCTGCTTTAGCTCGTTTTTTTCCCTCTGGCCTAATGAGGTGAAGGCCCGGCGGAGAGCGGAGACAGATGACCCTCTGCTGTTATCTGTTTACCAGAAAGAGATGTCTGTTCTTTTCAGCCCCTTTTGAACATTTCTGTGTGCTCGGAAACCTTTCTAGAAGCACCCGAAACTTCTGGAAAGGTTTCCCTTGGTGACCGCAGACATGTACCGCATTAAACTTTGTCTCCTCATAGCATAGCGGTCACATTCTTTTTAGGGGACAAAGGAAAAGTTGCAAACATATCTAATTGCTATGGCATATAAGAGTTCTATGAGTTTTTGTTAACAATTTATAATTGAATGACATTTCATCTGGGATTCAGTACTGTTTTGCAAAAATAAAATAAAGAAATTCTGCAATCTTTAAGTGTTCTTTGCATAACCACAAAAATACAGATTGAAAATGCTTAATGATTTTATTACCCACCATTCGGCAGTGATATTCAACTATGAAACAATGGGGTATATGCAGAGCTAGTGTTTTCTCAGCCAATGACAAACTTCCGGAGAAAGCTTATTGTGACTTTTTTCAATTTCTTAAGGTTCCTTTTACAGCATCGATGTTGTAATGTCATTACAATACATTCAGTTAAATAAACTAAATAGATAAAATGAGCGTAAATAAACAAGCGTAAAATGAGATGAAAGACCATGTTACACCATGTAGCACCGTCAGGATCAGCAGGCGAGCGCAGAAACTCTATTGATAATACTTAGGTAAAATAAACTGTCATATTTTAAAGACATGGCGGGGGAAATGGAATTTAATGCAGTGCTTATGTCCAGTCTGAGACCCACTTTATATCGTATGTCTATCAGGCAGTGAAGATCGCTGATTTTTAAAGAAATCAGTCCTTAAACGTGGCAATTTGATAATGGAAAGATAGTTCACCGGATGCGCTGAGGCTGCCTGTAATTAAAAGTCTGTGTGCATATACTCCATTATCACAATATTTTTACAAACCTTTTTTTTATTGTACACATTTTGCCCATTTATTTATGGAACAATGGAGTTTTGAAGTTGTGAAATGCTAACTTTTGAAAACAGTTTCGGAGTTTTTGAAAATGATACCGTGATGTAAACAGCACAACGCTACGATGTTTAGTCTATAGTACGGTGGCTGAGAGAGCTCAAATGTGCTGCAAGTTAAGAAAACAAGCGCAAAAAAAAAACACTGACAAATTGAGAAAACATCTTCATCAATTTCACAACACATGCAAATACAGAAACGCACTACAAATAGCAGACCACAACAAAAATGTGTTGGGTGAACCCAGCTACTTCCTGTTTAGAGTCAGCAATGATATATCACAGATCTGAGAGGTGAGGTTTTTTGTTTAACTTCCAGGTCATACGGTTCCTTGTTGTTTGTATATCTGTAACCCTAATAATCTTTCCAACTGCTCAAAGTTAAATTAAAATTATTTATTCTAATGCCATGTTAGCAAGAGTTACTTATAAAACAACTGTAAGTTAGAAAACAATGCAATGTGTTTTCTTAACTTGCAGCCTGTTTCTGTATTTGCATGTGTTGTGAGACTTTGCTTGTGTGCTTGTGTTTTTTCAGATTGTTAGTGTTTTTCTATTTGCATGCATTTTCTTAACTTGCATGTTTGAGCTCTCTCTGTATTTAAGAACTTGCCAACAAACAACAACAATGGCAGGTTACAGGATCGTATGTGCACAGGCACATAGTGTTTCTTTACAAAGTAACATTGTCACCTACTGGCCTGGCATGCATAACACAACACTTTAGTTTGTTTTGGGACATCTGTGTGGTTAGGATTGAAACTAAGCAATTAAACAATTGCTGTAATCCAATAAAACATGTTTATATACTTTTTTTCTCATAAAAGCCACACATGAAACATAATCTGAGGTCATTTGGGAAACAATAATAGCTAAAATTCTTCACTGCCACATTCACTAGTATTTAAAATACACCCCTAAAATTGATCAGACAACATTAAATCAAAAACCAAAATGGCCACAATTATTTTTTATTATTATTATTTGTTCCATGGTTGCAAACTTACAAAAATGAACCCCAACTTGTCCATCTAATATACAAGTACGACAGATGAACATCCATGCAGGGGTGCAGAAGAAAGTACACTGACATTTCTATTAAACACCTCACACCTGCGAAAAATAGTTGATATATTATAGGTTGGTTACCACGGTGAAAATATTATCCATGCACACAAATTACAAACTACCAGAGTTTAATGAATCCACTATGAAGGATTCACACCAAAACAGCAGGTGAACGTTTCACTTCTACATCAAGTACACAGGATTGGCACTTTTTCAATTTGCAAAATACGCCTGTTAAAACAGGAAGACTCCAGCATTCGAGTGGTTTATCATATTAATCATACACTTGAACATAAATGGAAAGCTTTATGTGCTTTTTGCACTCTGATAATTACTGCACAATCCACAGATTACAAATATAGAAATGTTCTCGTCCATTCCCTGCATTCCCCAACCAGCCATTAGCTAGTTTCAATGGGGCCATTTTGCTGTTTTTTTAAGCATTATAATGAGCACTGTAGCCGTCTCATTACCTCAAAGATGACTTTTCTGCTCTTTATCTATAAAGTGAAATAAGGGTTTCTAAATTTGTACAATTGAATATGAATCATCAAACAAGGCTAGATTGTCCTTCCAATATGTTAATAGCTATTTTGTCTGATTTTATCATAAAAATAACAACATCTCACATCGGAAATGAAAGATCCATCCATTCATCTGTTACTAATCCTATTTGTGTCACATTTCCACCACTTTTCTAGATCATTCTGTTGAATAAGCACATCAGCGCACTCATTTGCATAATGACACATGCTTTCCTTTGTGTATGATTTTTACCTTGCTAAAGATGTAATGTGGTGTGGATTGGCATTTAAATTTAATACAACACAAATGCGAGTTGATATTTCACTCGGTACCTTTACTCTGGGTAAGTAGTGTGCATGGAAAGACTCTCAAAGAAAGACCAATCCAGAACACTCATTTCATATATTGATACCCAACAAACAAAAACAGATAATGATGCTGAATCAAACAATAATCCAATCTGAGCAAACATAAACATGCAAACAAAATGCTCCTTAGTAAGGCTTCTGGGTTTCACCAAATGACATTCTGCATGTTGTTGCAGGAATACGTCATCGCATTTACAAGTTTACGCCAAAACATGACGTCGACACATGACAAAACATTGTTCAGTCTGGTTATTCATCCTCCAAATTAGCCAGCAGATGCATCCAGGATCAAAGCTAACATTAGCACAGAAGGCCATTGTGTAGCTTCAAAGGTCTGAGGCTCGGTGGAAAAAGTCTTTACAATCAAATAGGTAAATGCTTGGTTTTAATTAGGCTAAAATGAGTTGTACAACCAAAATACAGAAGGCGACATACAAAAAGACTTTTCGATATTTACAGGCTATGCTAATACCTTGATCTCGAGCAGGTGGTGGTTGTTTGTTACTTTTAAATACTAAATCAACCACCACATCAGGCTACATGAAAGACAACAAAGCAAAATCTAGTACAGAAGACCTTATTCCACCTTTGAAGGCAGCGTCCCATTCTGAAGGCCTAAAATCCAGACAAGAGCTTGCACAAAGGGACCTCTCGTTCACCTAGCAGCATGTCCCTTTTCAGGCTAGTGCCTTTATTCACAACCTTGATCTTCAAAGCGAGGTTCTTAACCTGAGCCGAAGTCACCGAATCAAAAAAGAAGTCCTCGTTGAAGACGGGATTGCGGCTGTTCTTGATTATCGTGCTCCTCTGCTTCTGCAACTTGCCTGGATTGAGGTAGAGCGACACACAACAATTGATGCTCTTAATGTCAAACATGGGATCATACAAGTCCTCGGCTGCTATAATGCGGATTCGCAAGCGGGCCGTTCCAGCGTCGTAGTCTGAACAGAGTCGCACAGTGCCTCCTTTATGCATGTTGATGGTGTGCTCCTTGTGTTGACGGTCTGTGCCATGAAGATGGTCCAGAGCTCCGCCGGCTTGCAAGGATGAACAGTGACCCCGTCTAGGAACATTAGGGCTTGGTTCTGCTGAGCTGCACTCATCCGTAGACAGGGAACTATGCCTGGCAAATGTTCGCTTGCCTTTTGCGACCTTGGCTTGAGTTTCGTGGGTAAAGATCTTCAGTAGAGAGGCGGATCGGGAGAGCAATGGAGAACTGAATGGCGAGGACTCTGCTGAAGAGCAAGTGTCGCTCTCGCCCCCGCTGAAGTATCGGTAGGGGTTTATATGTGAGGTGTTAAAGTCCGGAGGGTTGAGGTGGTTCCCTTCATTGGGGCTCTTGCTTTGGGACTTGCGTTGGGTGTTGGGTGATGTTACTGGGCTTGTGTGGTCACAGTGGAAGAGGGACTCTTTCCGCCGGGTGTGGGGACTCTCCATCAATGTAGCAAAGCCATAAGAAGTCTGAGTTTTTGGAATGTAAGGAAGTGACATGGCTGTTTGGGATTGAGGGTCGGCATTGGTGTCACCTGCTACGACATCATCCGCGCTCTCAATCTGAATGATGTGGCGGTTCGCCGCCCTCAGTAAGTTCTTTGTGTCTCCTGCTAACTTGCTGACCAATCGCGGACTACGAGGGCTGCTGATCTTTTTGTTGCTGATGGTCTGTTCAGACGTCGAGGGTTTCAGACTCTCTTTGGGTTTGATGTCCGCTTCGGTCTCTGGCGGGCAGCTTACAAGCTTGGGGGGAATGAAGAAATCTGGGATCTTATCTGGTGTGAGGACGTTGCTATAAACAGGAGCCTTCCCTTTTTCTCCCGCCTCTCCTTGTCGGAGCACATTTGTTTCGACTGAGTCCCGGATCTTCTCCAGAACCCACATGATCCGTTTGGGCTTAACCCACTGGGTGATGCACGGCTGCCTGTAACCACACGCAACAGAACATTCAACAGTGAGCCTCACAGCTAATAATACCTTACAGTTTACCATAATATATCATTATATCATTAACATCTGCCCCACTTATTTAAGTTGCAGAGTCAATTATACAGTAATTTTCTGGGAAAGTATAAAATTGACCTAAATAAAAAAAAACATTCAACTTCAGGTGAATAATGAATGGTTTGGAAAATGTTTTGTCATAATTTTCTATCCATCTGGCAATAAAAAGCAATAATAATTAAATTAAATGACCTAAAAAGGAAAATTAGCATCATCATTTACTCTCCCTCGTGTGGTTTTAGGCTTTTATGGGGTTTTTTCTCCTGTTAAACACAAAATAAGATATCCTGAAGTATGCTGGTTGATGGAACCCATTTACTTATTTACAACTTTCTATGGGATTCAATTGGTGCCAGCTACTGCATTCTTCAAAATATCTTCTTTTCTTCAATAGAAGAAAGAAACTCAAAAGGGTTTTGAACAAGTGATGGGTGAGTTCATTTTTTGTGTGAACTATCCCTTTAAGAAGCCTTCTGTTGCTGTGCGTATCTCAGCAGGTTAAAATTAAGCTTCCGAACAACTATTTAATGATTGCTGAAAATAGATAACCTGAACTTATTTGTTTCATGTGGTAGGTTCAAGCTTTAATGCAATGTACTTAATTTGTATATGAGCAATATTCTTGACAACAATAAAACTGTTTGCACGTAAAACATGTACAGTTTATAGACATGGCTTTTCTTTTAGAATCTTAGAAATCAGTTTTAATTCTTTCACAAATGATAATTGACTTCAAAACTTTAGACTCAAGAAAATTATGTGACAAGGAAAACAGCACATTCTTTTAATCATCTATCAAATAACACTTGCTAACTTTATGACATTATGCAAATATTTTTTTTTAAAATGGTGTCCATTTACCCCTTACATCATGCTTGTTTATGGAAGTTTTTTTTTTCCATTTTGGTTTTCAGTCCTGGTCGTTGAAGTACCCAGTCTCTGGACATTTTGTCCTTATATAACATACCTGATTATTATCATCACCTCATTAGTCTCTGAAGAGACATTCACTGCATGAGTAAAATATGTGAAATGTTTTTTTTAGTCCAGTGTACTCCAGGATCAGAAACAATAATGTACTAACATTTTCTGTCATTCAGTTGATGAACATCCAAACTGAGACTGAATCACATGAACAGCAACAGGTTGCACTAAACACACCGATGGTTTCTCTGATTCAGAGATCAACTTTTCTGACAACTGACGGTCATTATCTAACAAAATAAACATGCTATTTGATAGCTAATGTATAGAATTTGTTTTATCTGTGCTGAATCAGATGTCCTTTCTTTAATATGTAACATCCACACAAGCTTTTGCGTGCAAAAGAAAAAGTGGGAAACCAGATGCTTTTTAAATGTACTTATACTGACCCCACAAAAAAGACAGTAAATGCATTTTGAATGTATGTTTTGACTGGTTAAAGCATAA
>CAIGQW010031024.1:7081444-7113239 GCA_903798125.1 Danio choprae
GACAGTAAATGCATTTTGAATGTATGTTTTGACTGGTTAAAGCATAACTAACCAACTAAAAAAGACAAAAATTCCACACAACAGAAAACATAACAACAGCTTATTGTGAGGGATTCAATAAGAAAGCTTTTACATAGACATAAGAATGTCTAAGTGCAATGTTTTTTGATGAAGTACATTGTACAAATCACTCCAAACCCAAACCATTCTTTATCACAATTCAGTTGAAGTAAAGTAAACTTTCAAACCTGTTACTCGCTGTTTTTGTAAATGTTTCCCCTCTTTGAGAATCCTCACTCGTTCACAGGCACTTCAGTGTTCATTAGTGAGTGAGTGAGTGTGTGTGTGTGTGTGTGTGTGTGTGTGTGTGCTGTGTTTTCCTCAGGCTGCGGTGAGAGAGGTTCAGATCCGCAGGTCTCCTGTTGCGCTTATATAGTCCTGCTGCAGACGCGCGCGCCTCAACGAGCCAATCAGAGGAAACGATGCTCTTCCGATTGGAAATGTATCGATTCAGCGACACCGAACACTGAAAACTATCGGGAATTAATACTAGGCTAAAAAAAACAAGGCGCTTGTTTGATTGAAAGATTATGGTTTCACATATTGTTAAGTGGATATGTATGATGCAGTAGGCTATCTGAAAATAAGTCAAGTTACGGTTGACTAAACTTGAAAAAGGAGAACAACAGGTTTATAACAGTTAAATGTTACTTACATGTTGTACAATAGGCTGTACAAAGTACAAACGTTTGCAGAGTGTTTCAATTCAATTCATTGGGCTCATTAAGCCAAATATCCCCACTCGATCTATAGCACAAAACAGGGTTAGTTAGTTAGTTATTTAACTTACAGTAGGCTAAATTAAAATATACAAAATTAATAAATAAACAGTGCGAGGTACGCGTCCTGAACAAACGACTCATGTGTCGGTTCTTCTTAGTGAATCAAATCACAAGCTATCGTTGCAAACTGACAAGTTACCAAAGTTTATTAATCTGCCACATCAGCCACATCTACTGCAGTTGTCGGATCGAGTAAAAATATATTAAATACAAATATATAGCCTATAGGCCTATAGTTATTTTTAATCATAAAGTTGATTGGCTCTCTGAAAAGGCTAAGCTTAAACTAAACTGTTTAGTTGAGTTGTTGTAACTTTTTGCGTTATGTTTAGTTGGCAGCCTCTGTCAACAGACTGTCTCATTTATGGCTCCTAAACTCTGGAATAGCCTTCCTGATAATGTCCGAGGCTCAGACACACTCTCTCAGTTTAAAACTAGATTAAAGACCTATCTTTTTAGTAAAGCATACACTCAATGCATCGCATAACGGTATGATGCATGAGTGTGCTCCACACAGGTGAGTTGGCTTGACAACCACATGTAGAACACACTCCTCCTGTCATAATACACCAGACATTGTGTTAGAAACTCTTATATGCTTTACATGTTTGTTTCTATGTTTGTTTATATAACTGCTATTTCATCTATAACAATCCATTTTTGCATCTCGTTTAAATACACTATGAACAGCAGCTACGCTAAAGATTTGATTTATTTTCTATTTCCACCTGGGGATACTCATCCCGAGGCCCCTACAGACTATGCAGCGCAATTGATGCGATCCATGACCTGAGATGATCCCAAGGTATCCTGGACCAGGCTGTATCCCGAGCTGATGCTGTGGTGGTCATGGAGGAATGGAGTGCATGAGACTGATTCCTGAAAGGCCACAGTGACAAACGAGTCCACGCATTGATCCTGTGGGCCAGTCTGACCTCCCGCCGGTGCCCTACCCACACCTGCAGCTTCTCCACTGCTCTTCAGTGTTTGAACTTTCAGCAGTGAAATTTAAACCACACTGAACTGAACTGAACTAAACTGAACTTCAACTCTGAAATCTGGACTTTACTAGAACCATGTTAAGCTGCTTTGACACAATCTACATTGTAAAAAGCGCTATATAAATAAACTTGAATGGAAAAACTTGAATCTGTCACTTCAGATCTTAAAATCTTTTGTAATGTTCCAATAAATTTTCTATTCCAACAAATCTAGATCATATTTTCCAACATGTTAATCTGTTCTTGATGAAACTCAAAAGATCGAATCTTTCAATGATTATTATGCTGTAATTTGCGAATATAGATATACAGGTAGCCTTTAATCAGGCGTTAAAGCATTGATAAACTCTGTAGGCCGCTGTCAGAGAAGGACGCACAACTCCATCGTTGCTTGTTAGTTGTTCAGTCATTGCCAAAATTGACTGCACCGAAAAAGTGAAGTCAGTAGAGCACAAAAGCACTTGACTTAATTTAATTTAAATCACTTGCCTATCTTCTGCCGCGAACTGGCCATTGGTTTCCCTGGAGACCCTGCCATATCTATGGCAACAAATAGATTTTTACAGGAACAGAAATAGAACAAGTTCAAAATAGTGACCTGAGGGGAAAGAAACCCCGGGGTGATGCTGGGTTCCCGGAATAGAATAAAACACCAAGTTATGGACACATGTACTCTCACACACACAAATGAAAAAGGTCATTATTACTCACGTCATTCAAACCAGAAGGCTATGACTGACTTTGTTCTGTGGAGCTAGCCTACATAAAACGACCTCAAGCTAAAGGACCCCAAAAATGCATGACTCATGATGTGCCACATTTGCGAGAAACAGCACAAAACGTTTTTATGTTTTTATTACATACAAATGATACGAAATAGCCACGTCATAGAATGATACGAGAGCCCACATCTCTCCTTTATCTGCTGAATATGCGCGGGAAGATGACGCGGTGGGTTCAACAAATTAACTTTGAATGATTCGTCGCGACGGTTTGCTGTTGAAAAATGTGGTCTGTTTCTCTCGCAGACCTACGGAAATAGTAAATAGTAGCCTAAATATTTAATGTAGAGTGATATGAACCACATTTCTATTGTCATTTTGCCTAATAGAATAGAAACACCAGCTAGTTTTTTCCACAGTAGAGATAAAGTCGTCCATATTAGGAACAGCGCGAGTAAACGTGCTGTTATTACTGAATGTAGTAAACAGGCAATTATGCACATAAAACGAGCCACACGAAACTCTTCTATTTAGTATTAGTTTATTCAACAAATGTATCATGACTTCAACAGGTAGTCTATAAAGTACAATGGTTTTATTATATTAAAAGTCCCTACCCATTTTGGCAGATTGATTACCATTTGTGTAGCCACAGCATCTTTTCAACCATAGTTAAACTAGCAAAACCACTGTAATTTGCAGTCAGGCTACTATGGTTTAGGTACAATAACAGTTGTTTTTTTTAACCCTATTGTTTTCATCCATGAAACTCCATATCCACCAATGGATAGAAATATACTTAAAATATAAAAAAGTTTTTCCAGACAGCAGAAAACTCAAAGATATACAAGATTTCTTGAAACAGAATTCTTAGTTTATATCTTAGATAACACTTAGATTAGACAAGATAAAGCAGAATTGCCAGATGTTTGTCCATAATAGTTTATAACTTCAAAATGCAAGACATAAAAATCACAATTCTTTGAAGAAAAGCTATAACTGTGAGGGAAGAAGTTGTAAGTATCTTTATAATTATCTATTCCATGATGGCAAAACCATAATGACCATTTACACGGTGTGCCTTCAGATGTTTGGATGTCTACAACTGTAGGTTAGGAACAAGAAAACAGGCTTGACCTGGAAAAACGAATAAAATGGTCACAGCTGGGCAGCCAAAAGGCCCAGAGTACTTGATGTTCCAACAACTTATGTATGGCTCACGTGGATCCATTTATGTTCTTTGACAATCGCGAGGTGTATAGGGAGAAAGGAAGGGAATAAACACCACCTATTCATTTCACAGTAGGGTTTATTGTTGCACACCATTCCCCGTCATTGGTTTCCTTGGTGACCACGACACACTCATACCCTCCTGAGAGACTTCAAGTTTTTCTCATCACCCTCTTGTCTGAATGGCTCGACCCACCAATCCGAAACGGTTGAAGAGAGGGTGACGAGCACTTAGCAGGTCAAGACCCCTGTTAGGGGTGAAGGACACTGTATATATTAAAAATAATAATAAAACAATGATTTTTGCACTTCAATATGAGGGGAAAAAAGCTTTTGCAGAGTTCAAGTCATATAATGTACAGACATATAGTGGTTTCATTGGGGTGCTATACACAAGTAGTCCACTATCATATTAAAAACATTTAAAGTAAGTCTGTGAACACTAGAGAGAAAGGTTACTGCATCTTCAATTGTATTTATATATATATCTGAATATCTACAATGGACTATTTTGCTAAACTTTCACACTAAAGACATAAAGCAACACAACATTAAATAAGGTTCCCATGGTCTAAAAACACAAACCAAAGCATCTTCACTCGACGTTATCATTTCATTTAAATCTTGACTAGGGCTGCGCGATATTGGGGAAAAAAGCGACATTGTGATGTTTTGTTTCTCTGAGATACACATCGCGATATTGAGTATTATTTCCCCAGATTAATTCAATGGCAAGAACTTGTCATTTTAGATTGATTGGGTTAATATTGTAGGTCGGTACATCTGGATGAAATATAATAAACCACATCACAAGCATTGGTAAAAGGAAAAACAAGATTATTCTGCTTACCCCATTGGCAGATTATTTTGCTTGTTTTAAAGTAAAACTCTTTTACATAGTGTTTCAGTATTTTTTGCTCGTCTAGAAAATGCTTCTTAATTTAAGAATGATTATTTATTTGGATCAGAAACGATTTTTTGCATTGTGTATTTTTTCACCTGTTCAATGCATTAACATTAGTTTGCAACATTTAATTATTATTGAATGAGGCTTAAAAAAATCATTAAAAGTAAATCATTAAAATTTTACAGTGGACTTCCTGTTTAACTTCCTGGGGTTTCAGAGGCCTAACCTGTGATAGATTTTCTATAACTTTCCAAAACAGATTATTTACATAAATCAGAAGGGAAACCAAAAATAAATAAATAAATGTTGTCAAATTTGCCACCACTCCTTTAGACACAGAATCAGAAAAACTCATGCAGGAGCATTTTCTGAAATTGAATGGAAAGGTAATAAAGAACAAAAGTATAGCATTATTAGATGTAATAATAATAATAAAAAAAACAAAACCTTGCTAGGTTTGTGATGTTAATAACTGGAAATGAGTCATAGCAGTCTATTAAGAGCTCCATTAAGTTGCTAATTTTGTTTGTGCAATGACAATACTTAATCAAGTCTTAATCAGGTGTCGATAAAAAAAAAAAATAAAAGTCCAAAACTTTTTAATTTTAGCACAACTCTGGCACAGCCGGATCAGATACTGTAGAGGATCAATGCTTTATGCTGCAGTGCCTCCAATCAAAGACCATTCAGATTAGCTGACCTTCAAACCAAGTCTGTTGACATCATAATTGAGCAGCAAAGCTCCAGACTACAATGACGTCTTGTCAAAGACTCTACATAATGGATCTTGGCATATGATTGCTGCAGCAAACTCCATTCATTCTTCATGCGATGAAAGGCCTACCACCTATGATTAAGATTTATGCCTTTTAAATGCAAATTAATCCTTCACATATATGTTTTTTCTGACGGAATAATGCTTTTGTTCTCTTGCACTATACTATAAAAAGGTACTTTAACTTCAATTGCATACATATAAGAGAATTACATCAAGAGATGATATATAAGAGAGTTACATTATGATGGCAATGATTTTTGCCAAAGCATGTTGGGACAAAAGGTAAAGGAAGATATAAATGGCATCGCTTGATTGTTTTTAATTAAAGCAAAAAGTAAACCCCATAACCCCATATTTAAAAACCCCCCAGATCATTTCAGGCAGATAAACAGCATAATCTGTTAGAGTAGACCTGATGAATCGAACAGTTCAACCCCAATAAGAAATCCACTGCTGCCCTCTAGTGGCACAATTGTTATTTTAGTGTAGAATAATTTAGTAAAAGTTGTTTTTTTTGCATAGGGAGATAGATTTATTATTTTATTACCGAATTTCATTATTCATCAACAACTGAAACAGGAACTCTAATAAAGATCTTTATTTAGACATTAAATAGACAAAAAACAAAAAAAAAACAAAAAAACAAGTACAAACAAGAAGGGGGAAAAAGTGGCCCAAAATACCGAAATATGTGAACTTGGGGGTCAAATCACATCAATGTCTCATGTCCATTTTCCTGAGGAGGATTTTAGCTTCGGAAAAAAAAAAATTAGTCACCACAAAGCTTTAAAAAATATATATATCTGTATATATATATATCACAAAACTAAAACATCCTCAAATGTCACGGAGGAACTAAATATAGCGAAGATTCAAACACACTACCTGGCAACCCCATAAAAGCGAAAAACAAAACCAATAAGAGGAGGTTTGTTTGTGGATAATATGAGACGCATTAAAGTCCCAAATTTAGTATGGTATTAATGGTAGGTGACGTGACCATTTATTAGACACTTTGCCGAGATCCTCTTCCTCTAGAACATTGATCATGTCCAGTCCATGGCTACAGAAGCTGAATATAATGCATTGTGGTGTAAGTAAGAGAAGTAGCCCTGAGAAGGTGTATTTGCTACTTTTTTCCGCCAACCCAAGATGGCAATACTTTAAAAAACATCACAGAGAATGAAAACCTGAGATCAGATGCCTTTGAAAGGCAAGTTGTTTATCGAGGATCAAATAAACATGAGCTGTTGCACACTGATTGGTTGAACCCGACCTGCCCCTGAAAGACTAGACAAAACAAAGTGTGGGGAATAAAAAACAAATCCATAAAGCATCTGGGTTTAGAGTTGACCGTTTGAAAAGAAGTACAAAAACAGTTCACCGGGATCAGTTTGCTGCTCTTTGTGATGAGCTCAGATCTTCAAACATGAAACGTTTCTTTCTGCCTTGATTTAAAAAGCTATGAAACCAAACGGAAAACTGGAAGTGGAGAGTTTTGGCTGTCAAGAGTCCTCCGTTCCAGAGTCGTCTTCATCGTAGCAACAGTCCTCACCTTCCTCTTCATCGTCGTCCAAGTCCTCATCATCGTAGTAGTCATCATAGAAAAAGTTGGAGCCCTCGTCGGCTGGTGGGGCTCGGGTACGGACACAGTATTCAGCCAGTGTGGTGGGCACTTTCACCCCGTCCCGTTCAGCGTCAGCTTTGGTAGCTAAAACCTGCTTCCTGTAAACCAGAACCAAAGCAGGTGAGTGCACATGCTAAATACAGCTCAAAGAAATAGTGTAAGTGAGTGTTTCTTTAACCTGATGATCTCCGCATACTCTCGGTCTTTCCCCTTGCTGTCCCTCCATTTACGGTACATGACGGAGGCATCCACATTGGCAGGCGAGAAGGTGTTGGGCTCATTCAGCAGCGAGATAACACTCAATAAGATCGTCCTGAAAGAGAAGCAGATATCGGTTGATTAAACCAAACCAATTACGACACTTTAGCTTAATTATTGATCTCAAACTGCTGAACTGTGAACGGTGATTGTTTGCACAATGCCACTTCCTTACAAAAGGAAACCGTAAAACATGCTCAAAGTGTCACTTTAGTCAATCGCTCACAAATATCTAACCAGCCAATCACATGGCAGCAATATCAAGCATGTAGATGTAGTCAAGAAGACCTGTAAGTTCGTATGGGGGAAGAAAGGTGATTTAAGGGATTTTGAACGTGGAATGATTGTTGGTTGCATATGAGCAGATCTGAGAATTTCAGAACCTGATTTCCAGTAACAAATTCCAGGGAGATTTTCACACATGACCATCTCTAGGGTTTAAAGAGAAAAAAAAGAGAAGGTATTTAGAGAACGGCGGTTCTCAACAGCAGCAAGAGTGCCTTGTTGATGAGCTGTCCTCAACAGTAACTCAATCAGTCGTTACAAGAGTTGCCTGCAGAAGAATATCTCTGAACCCAAAAGACATAAGCTAAAGAAGTAAAAGAGCACACCAGTGGCAATCCTGCACCGAAGCTACAATTCACTTAAGCTCACACAAACTGGACAAAAGTAGACTGGAATAAGGGTGGCTGGCCTGATGAATCTCGATTTCTGCTGCAACATTCAGACAACATGAAAGCACTGATCCATTCTGCCTTGTATTAATGATTCAGGCTTAGTGTAATGGTATGAGGGAGACTTCTTGGCATGCGTTGGGCCCTTTAATATTAACTAAAATCATTTAAAATCCACAGCCTGCCTGAATATTGTGATAAACTATGTCCATCCCTTTGTAAACACACTGTCACCATCTTCTAATGGCTACTTCCAGCAACTCATCTCAAACATGACAGCGAGGTGAGTTCACCAAAGTTAAATCCAACGGCCTGCACAGTCACCAGATCCAAGAGCACATTTAGGATCTCATGAAATGAGAATGCATCACACAATCACACATAACATATCAGAATGGATCAGATCTCTCAGGAAACTTTCCAAGGGTCTCATTTATAAAACTCAAAGAAATCTTCCTAAAAGTGAAGGTTTGCCAGAATAAACTGTAATTTATTTATTAATGATTATGGCTTATATGATGATTTAAATTGGTTCAATTATGTAAATATGTTTACTTACAGCTTCACACATTCACCCATCAAGTTTGTTTTTTTTATAGATCACAACCTTTGTGTGGGAAGTGGCATACACACATTTCCACATACATGTTTATAAATGAGACCCCAGGGACTTATTGAATCAATACCAAGAATTAAGGCATTTCTTTAGGCAAACTAGGGTCCAACCCGGGACTATCAAAGGTGTACACAATAATTGGTGGTGTGTGTATGCTCCTGTTAACAATTAGACATCAATTCTCATATCTATTCCTAGCTCAAAACCTATAGCATATGAGTTTTGTAAAAAAATACATTTCCAGAAATTACAGCCATATGTTGTACCTGACGTTCTGTGTTGGGTTCCACCTCTCTGACGGCAGCTCTCCACTTTGGGGATCATCTACTGGTGGGTGCAGTATGGAAATACAGACGTCGCCATTCTGAAACATGGTTTGCTTGTTTAAATGCCTTAAATTAACCTTCATAATACATTACACTTACATAAAACATTGAGAATACCATGAAATTTATAAGAACGCATCATCTAAGAATTTGAAATTGCATGAACGCAGTCTGAATTTGTAAAATCTTTGTCAAATTTGTAAGAATTTTAGGATAATTTTAGTAACTGTAGTAAATCTGAGCTCTTTTGAAATGTTTAATATACATCTCTCTTTTAAATCTTTCAAGCATTAATATAAAAATTTTTTTGTGTGGATATATATTTGTAAATTGTATATGTAATAAACTCAGTCCCTTTCACAAGAAGGGAAAAAAAGAGAGAGGAAATGAACATTTACTGATACAAAAGCAATTATGACAGACAAATTGGGTAATTTCATTAACCGCTTCACATTTAATAGAAAATATTAAAAAGGGGCCACTTCTAAAGAAGATATATTTAATTGGCTATTTATGAAATTAATTGAACTGACAAACGATAAATTATTTTATGCACAACACTGTTCTGGCAGCAGTTTGTGTGGTCGTACCTCATAGATGTTGGGATGCCACATCTTAGTGAGGAATCTGAAGGCAGGAGGAGAGTACGGATAGTCAATAGGGAATTTGATGCGTGCCTGGAAGAAATAATAGATTCATTAGGGAATAAACATCATCTTCCAGCAATACACGATTGTGCACCATTGGAAAACCAAAAGCCAAGACCTCATTTACAGTAACATTCTGAAATACACCTCTATGACACATTGGATGATGTATTCTTTGGCCGAATGCTACAAACTGCTCACTGCTAGACCTCATGCGCACACACACACACACGCACACGCACACGCACACGCACTGAAAATGCTTTTCATTGGAGAATATCTGATTTAGCTGAAAGCCTGTTACAAGTTAAGCTTCCATCTGCATATCAAATCATTTATAGCACAGGCTGATAATCCGTCTTTGAGCAGAAGACTTCCAAGAGCTGTGCTGTAGAAACACTCATCTTCAAGCACATGTAGAAATGCTTTCAGTCAATAGTGTCAATAGACTTCACGTGGGAGCTGATGAACAATTGCCAAGACGAGTATCCATTTCAAAAAAATAATAAAAAACATTTTTTAATAGTTACTAAGGTAGAAGTTGGGTCTAGGTTTTGGGTAGGATTAGGGATGCCAAATAAGATCATACTTTATAACTACTTATAAACAAGTTCATATCGTAATAATAGTCTGGTAATAAGCTAGTAGTTAAAAGCATTAAATGTAACCTAAACTAAAGTGTTACCAAATCATCATCCCTTTTTTTTTAAGATAAGCAAAAACCTAATAATCACATAATCATAATACAGTTCTATACATAATATGTATCTATACATGTTAACATAATACGGTTAATACAGTAAACATGCATTCAATTTTTACATTACTGCTGAAATTGTTTTATTACATTATTAATATTCATTACAATTTCTAAATATTCTTGTTAATTACAATAATAATCATTTTAGGGCCTCACGGTGGTGCAGTGGGTAGCACGATTGCCTCACAGCAAGAAGGTCGCTGGTTCGAGCCTCGGCTGGGTCAGTTGGCGTTTCTGTGTGGAGTTTGCATGTTCTCCCCGTGTTGGTGTGGGTTTCTTCCGGGTGCTCCGGTTTCCCCCACAAGTCCAAAGACATGCGCTATAGGTGAATTGGCTAAGTCAAATAGTCCGTAGTGTATGAGTGTGAATGAGAGTGCGTGGATGTTTCCCAGTAATGGGTTGCGGCTGGAAGGGCATCCGCTGCGTAAAACATATGCTGGATAAGTTGGCGGTTCATTTAGCTGTGGCGACCCCAGATTAATAAAGGGACTAAGCCAAAATGAAAATGAATGAATGAATAATCATTTTAATAGTACATTACTATAATCTTTAAATATTCTTGACAATGACATAAGACATACAAAAACATTTAAAAGTATTATTCTTATTTCAATATTAGCATTTGTATTACTATTATTTAATTTGTTGTTGACGACAATAATAATAATAATAATAATAATAATAATAATAATCTTCCAATTGAAATTCATTTTATTATAAACAATAATGTTGTTTTTCTGCAATTGAATATTAAATTATTTTGATACACTTAGAGCATTTTTACATTTGAATGTATTCATGTATATTTATTATTAATAAAATGGTTATTTATATTTGTATTCTTACATGTATTATTATTAAAAATCGCTGTTGTATTGCATTTTTTTTAACACACAACACCAACAACAACAGTTAATGGATCATTAACATCATACCAAGTTTGGTAGTTGGCAACACCATATTAAAAGGTTCTACCATTCAAAGCCAAACAATTAAACACAGGCTCTGTAACATGCAAATCCATGTATATCTGAGCATAAACGCCCCCCTTTATGCACACATCCATGCAAATCCTCCACAATCTGTAGCGAGCCGAGCCTGGTGCCTTTCAATACAGCGGGTGGTGGGCACACATACATATGGCCACTCCACAACCCCCCACAGCACACTACATTTGCTGATTTGGCACGGTCAGCTGGTGTGTGCTTAAAAGACCCAGCTCTCCGTCTCTCTCTCTCTCTCTCTCAGAGACAGAGACAGAGAGAGAGAGAGAGACAGAGAGAGAGAGACAGAGAGAGAGAGAGAGAGTGTGTGTAACACCTGTACGCATCAAGTGATACTCGATTCCTGAAACCCAAGCAGCACCGGGCAACTTTCAAGCGAGCAAGCCTATTAAACCTCAAGTAGGGATCCATGTAAGAAGGTAACAGCATTAGGTTTCTCCAGAGGCAGCTTACAGGACTTGCACATGACCCAACACAGCAGAGCTCCTGTGACAGCCTGTGGGCCAGGCGTCTCTCTTTAGCTACATTGCCCAACAACTATATGAGAGGACCCGAACTTAAGGACCCCATGAAATGAAATGGCTTTTACTTTGAACATTTATCCAACAAGTTATTTGTAAAGGTAGTGGTGTGGTTTAATACAATGACAAAATTCACATTTAGAAGATATAAGCATTCAAATTTCCGCCATTATGGATCAGAGATTTTGTTGATATCACTCTGTACTTTTGCTTCTCGTCTGATTTTCTGTCTAATCAAATGCTCTCTAGAATCTGATGTATCCTGCTGCCTAGATGCTAAAATTGCAGAAGGACAAACCATCGACAGTTTAAAGGTGTTTTCCATTGGGGTGAAGGAAGTCTGTTCTCTTAAACGTTTCATGGGTCAAATCTTTGAAAACGCTACCATCATCATGTCAAACTAAACTACAAAAACATGATTTTGTGAAAGTAGTGATCGTGCTTATGGATCATGCGTTCAGTCTACAGATGTGGGAGTACTTCACAGCCCAAACAATGATGCTAAGTTACAGGAACATATGCTCACAAACACGTAGTTTCTTTTCTTTCTTTTTTTTTAAGATTCATTTTTGCGTTTTTGGTTTTTATATAGGACAGTATATTAAATGAAAGTAAAGTTGGAGGGAGGGAGAGAGATGGCATCAGGAAAGGTCCACAAGTCGGGACTCAAACAGGATGCCTGCAGCATTTGTTCCCGTGAAATATGCATTTTTTTTTCCAATGTTTGACGTAATCTCAACCGAAACACAAAGAGAGGCTGGGACAGCGTAGCCCCTCCTCTTTAAAAACAAAATAATAAAAACAGCCAATAGCGTTTTGTTTTTATCACCACTCTGCTAGTGAGAGTGGTTGAGCTCAAGCGCATCAAATGAAAAGCAAATAATACTAGATAGAATTTGATTGGTTATGATTTTGATTTGAGAAACTGAAGTAAGAGGTGACATGAAAAAAACAAAAACGTTGCTCCATTTAGGCGGAAGCGACAAACTACAAGCTTTACATGTTTATATTCGTTTTACATCTTCTAAACGCGAATTTTGTCACAGTTTTGATGCACACTAGCGTATAGATATCCTAAAAACTAACAATACTGATACTAACATCTTAAAAAGTTTGTTTCAATTTAATTTAATTTAAAGAGACAGCATTCTTGAAAGAGAAGCAGCCATCTGCCATTAGAGCTTTGAATCTGCCGCTATGGTTACACAAAGGCGGTTATGGTTATAGCTCCACCCTCTTTTGAAAAGAGGGTTGTGAGCACAATCTCATTCAAAATTCAATCAGCGACAGTCACCAAAACATCACAATTGGGATCAAAGCCTAAAAGGGGCAGTTTTAAAGAGTTGTAAAACATTATTCGTGGGGTATTTTGAGCTGAAACTTCTCATACACACTCTAAGGACATCAGAGACTTATTTTGAATCTTGTAAAAAATAACAGATCCCCTTTAAGTGAATTTCAAGAGTGTTCACAGTGAGCTCTGGCTTATATTAATCCCATGGAATAAAAGTACATTTGACCATTTACAGTACATGATCGAAAGCACTCCTTCGTGCTCACTGAGAGTCTACTAACTACAAAGTAGTCTAGAGCGTCATCTGCTGTCAAAAAAGCTCATTATCACGATGCATTTTAAAAATAAAAATAAAAATCTACATGAGAAATTCATTCTGGACTACCCTCACCTTCACATTATATAATGCATTTGCTTAAAATGATGTGGAATAATAGAATAGCTTTTTTTTTTTGCTCGAAAATCCCTGTCTTGGACCACAACCTAAAAATAAATCTCTCTCCTACAATAAATCCCATTTAAAAGAAAATGAGAGGAAGTAAATCCCATGGATATTGGGCTAGTATGGGAAATAAACCAGGTCACTGCTGCTCTCATTGAACAAACTGTCCTGCTCTCCTACACCTCTGTTATTCATTCTCCTCATCTTCCGGAAGCTGCTCTCACTCTCTCCATCCCATTGAAACATTAGAGGACGGGGAAATGGTGTCCTTGAGGGACAGACGGTCCCTGGGGGCCAGAAACAGGAAGTGTTTTTTTTAAATTCCCACCGTTTCTTCACTTGATACCGAAAGCTAAGTAAGAATAAACTAGAGTCTGCTCTGTGCAGGTAATTAGCCTAATTAGATGGCAAAAAGCTCTCTGTAAAGGACTAGAGCAGCTGTTCACTCTGGATAAATATATTTGATCCATGTGTTCTGTGTATTTTGGAATATCTACATCTGATCCGTTACATAGTTGATGCACATTAAACATGCATTTATATGGACACATACACTTTGATAGGCATGATACACATAACACTTTTCATAGACATAACACACTACCTCAGTATTGATACCAAATCAATAACATAAGTAACACATAACCATGTTTCAAAGATAACCAAATTGAAAATAGTTTTAAGCACACTCGATGGAACTAATAAATGTGTTGCTTAAGAATAAATATATAAATAACACGAACACTTATCTGGGGCAGCACGGTGGCGCAGTGGGTAGCACAATCGCCTCACAGCAAGAAGGTCGCTGGTTCGAGCCCCGGCTGGGTCAGTTGGCGTTTGTGTGGAGTTTGCATGTTCTCCCCGTGTTCATGTGGGTTTCCTCAAATTTTGAGTTCTTAGCTTTTTCCCCATGTTAATTATTATGGAGTCAGCTTGTGTTGTTTTCATAACCAAAAAGCAACTTGACAACTTCAAAATATAATTTTAATAGTAAACAGTTAAAAATTAAAACTTTACAACCTATAGCTAACAATTTTAGGTTTTATTCCTGTTAACTTTAAAATGTAAAAAAAAAGCAACATTATTATTATTACTTTGAGAAGTACATTATACTGTACAATAATAATAATAATAATAATAATCTTATATTTTGGCCTCATCGCATATTCAACTTAAACCAAACTTTTATTTTGACAGGTTATCATTAATATTGCCTTTTTTCTGTGTACAATAATTGGTTAAACGTTCTCTCAAAATAAAATGGTAAATGCTCACAAACAGACTCTTTGAATAATTCCAGAGATGAAGTTTGTGTGTTTATATAGTGAGAAAACACCCAAAACCTATTTAAATAATCTCTTGTGATTTAACGTTCACAGTAGGGTAGTGGCGATTGATGATAGTATCGTGTATAGATAATAGGCAGAGATATCGCCTAGAGCTGAAGCCTATGATGTTAAAGATATTTAGCTTGATATGCATTAATATAGACCTATTAAATTTAATTGAATTATTGAATAAAATGACATTATTATTGTTATCGTCATCATCATTAGCCTAATAACAAATAACCTACAACTTTGCTTAGCTTTAGCGGTTCACATGAACATCACCTAACTGACACTTTCAGATTGCAGTACCATGCATTTAAATTGAAAATTAGACTATCCTACTCAAAAATACTATAATTTCAAATTGCAAGGTGATTATAGACCTATATTCACAGATACTAGTTTTCATCATTTATAAAAATACATTTTAATTTTAAAAATATTCTGTGACATTTCGGATTTCACAGTAAAATCTATTTTTCTGACTGAATTCTGCAATATTTTTCATGTCCTCTTTGTTTATAACTTTGGGGCATGCAGACTAAGATTTATCCATTTGAACCAGTTTGTTCCTTTATTTTCCCAATCCTAAAAGTCTTGCAATATCAAGTTTTCCCCAAGCTTCACATTGCTGTAGATTCTGATTAACATATACTATTTTAAACATTCTTCTGATTAAGCCCATCAACAACTTTTTTTTAAAATACACAAGTTTCATGGCATGTGTCAGAACTGCACTGTGAGAGCGGAGCATGAATTCATTCTCACAAATGATTCTTAGTCATACTAGACATCTTGAAAGAGTTAAAGCAAGTTACTGCGAGCTGACTCACTGCAAACACCTTCCAGGCACTAAACGAAGCTAGAACAGGCCCAGTTGGAGTGTCAGTCTCTTATTTCCCTGACGCTCCGTCAGACTCATGAGGGGAGGGTAACATGACTCGAGCTGCCAGGCTGAGTCAAGCACAGCCAGGCCCAGCTCGCATCACCTGCCGAAGGGCCTGGGTGTGTGCGTGCTTGAGCGGGTCCATGAGCTGATCATGAACGAACCCTGCTACCCGTCAACGCACAGCCACGTGTAACAACTTGACGCCTGCTTTAAGACATCCTGTTCATGAGAACCTTATGATCAGGCCAAACTCCGCTTATCTGAAAAACTGAGGTTAGATACAGAGTCAGAAGTGTACAAAAGCTGCATCCGAAATTGCATATTACTTAACAACATCCTGTATAAACTACTGTAACTTACTGTCAGCAGTTCCCTAGTCCCCTCTACTGTAAATCATTTACAGCAAAAATACTGTATTTACATTTACAGCACCATTTATCTTGCTGTATATTTATTTACACTACTGTATATCTTTACTGTAAAATCATTAAAGTCATTTTCACAATACAATTTAAAGATTCCGTAAATACTGCATAACTATTTTACAGTAAAATACAGCTCATATTACAGTTAAATATTGTGTAACTTACTTGTAACAGTGTACTACATGTGAATTTACTGCACTACTGTTAAAAAAAAAAAAAAAGTATGTTTTATATAGTGAAAGTGAGCATTATGAATGGAATTCGGAAGTACAATGTCCGCCATTTGTCAACATCACATAACGTGCCCAGGTCAGTTGCGTCGCTTCATTCCTATTCGTGAATTCTCTCCTGTGGCCTTATGGGATAGTAAAGTGTCCATTGGATGCACACTTTCAAACAAAATTTCGCTGAAAGTATTAGGTCATCCGGGTACTTCTCGTTTACTGTGTTTAGATTACTATGAACTCAGACATACTAGACTCACATACTGTTTTCTGACATATTATATAGCAGGGAAGCATGCAACGCAGCTATAGTTGTTTTTTTTTTTTGTTTTTTTTTACATGCGTGTTCATATTCATCTGTAGTAAATTACTTCAACAATTCTGTGTCATTTGTTTATTTATTAATTTTTTTAAGTGAATTCAACTTCGAGTTCAGCCACTTTCTCATGTGCAGGGGGTAGCGAGCAGGAACGCCAACCTAATTTCACCAATTTGGACATGTTCCTGGATTAACATCTATGTTGATCCTGGAACAACATTCCAATCAGCCAATCAGAATTAAGGGATACGTTTATGTTAAGTTTAGGCTTACGGTTAGGATTATGCACTTCTACATGACTTATCCAACTATTATTCCCCTCTGATTTTGAAGTAATTTACAGTTATGGTTGGGTTTAGGGGTGGAGAATAGGTATGGATTACATTTTCTAACAAAATGATGTTCCAGGATCAACATAGACGTTAATCCAGGATCGCATCGTACTTGGCATCTGTACACGTACATGTCTATCTGAACACGGTTTCTTCTTGGAGCCCTCTTCTAAAGAGCTGGCTATCTAAATCAGGTCTGTCAAACAAGAAAGACATGCAAAGCCAGGTTTGAGAACTGCTGTATTAGCCACACATTCAAATGCACATCCTTTAATAGTGAACTGCATTTTATAGCATGTGCGAACAAATGTCGTCATTAGACCAGTTTAACGGACCCACAAACGTTCAGAATTATTTTTACACCACTTTTTTTGGCCACAAGATCAACACTGAAAAATGAACAGACAAAAGAACAACAAACTACAGAAGTGTATGATGAGAATAAAAGACTAACTAGAGCAAAACCTTTTAAAAATCCCTCATAACTCTTGGAAAAAGCACAATTAAATGGAAAAGAATGAGCTTTTTAGCATGCTTGTGTCAAGTAATGGTGTTCAACATGTAAAAGTAAGGGCATAATGTGCTAATGACAACATTTGAGTCACATGCTCTGTATACATATAACCATAGTACACATGTAAAAAAAAAAAAAAAAATTAAATAATTTAAATCAAGTGTATTTTTCTAATAAACAGTGAATACAATTGTGATTGGTTGAGCAGTGTTCAAAGTAGCTTAAAACTGACTACAAAAATGTAATATATGTTATTAGGTTCATAAAATAAGTTCACTTAAAGTTTGGAAACTGGATAAATGTACAATGATTAGAAATTATTTAATAAAATAACAATCTGATATAATAAAATGATAGGGTTTCATTTTTTGGATTCATAAACGAGCTCATGTTATTAAATTATCAGCATTTTTACAGATAAATTTAAGCAGACAGAAAATGTAAAAATAATAAACAAATGTGCAGCAGCAGCAAAGTTAAACAATTATTCTTATAACAATAAATAATAACTAAAACAACAAGTTTTTTTGTGAACAATCACATCATCAAACAACAACACGAACGCCTATTTTAATAAAGAAAACCAAAAGCAGAAGGGAAACCAGTCTGTTGTTGGCTGGTTAGAGTAGCGTACAGGAAGTCATGGTAACTCATCTCTTCCTGTTGGAAGAGACGGCGAGTGGGTTCAGGGCTGACCTGCTTCCTTCCTCCACGCCAACAAACAGATGCGGTTTTACACATCCGTGAATGAAAACAACAGGAGATAATTCGATTTTCACAGCTATGCCTGCTTAGACAAAGGAAGACACTTTATAGCACCATCAAACTTGCTTTTGGTCCAATTGGGGCAGGATCTCAGTAGCCAACGTACCCAGCAGGTCGGTGGCCACTTGCTAATGGCATGACTGTGTGTGGAGGTTGGTTGGCCTGCATGTAAGCCAATGGCACACAGGGATCGCCATGAAGCCAGGCTAAATATAACTGCCATTGTTGTGGCCTGACAGAGTGACTTTGCTTGGACACAGCAGAAGAGATTTAGCAGTAATAAGTTAAAGTAAAATCTATTTATATAAGCTTTTCAGATTGAGGTTTTGGATTATTTTGGTCTTTTCAAAAATGGCATGCTCGAATATCATATCGTTATGGGTTGACAGCAGAAGAGACAAGTAAAAATGTATTTGTCTTTAGAGGTTGTTGGATCATTTTGGTCTTTGCAAAAGGCACAACTTGAAAATCAAATATGGGTTTGATATTCAAGCTGTTTTGCGGATAATTTGGTCAGATTTATGGACTAGGATTATATCATGACAAAACTATTGGCAGATGGAGAGATAAATATGACTTATGTTTTCCTGTTGACAGACAACACCACAAGGGGTATCGCTCCAAATATTACATCACTTTATACTTTAGGGTGATATGTTGGCTATGAAAACTAACCCTGGTTTTAATACAGTCATGTAAAATTGACCAATAAATGTACGAGCAACGTTTCTGAGAACTCTACGTAGTAAAACTATGGTCTGAATCTGGAATTGTTGGTGTTTATCTTGAGTAAAGGTTTATAACCTTTAAAATAACTTAAAATTGTACAACTAATTCTCACAACGTCCCATTGAAACGCGTTAAACCACAATGAGACACAACAGAGCACTGTCGAATTTGTGGACGTTTAAAATGTAATCGTTCGAACAGAAACAGAGAATATTTAAATTCTGTTTTCAGCCACATCTACGTACAAGCATTATTCATTATAGACAACACAAAGAACATATTTCATAGTCCCACGTTTGTCCTTGGGTTTCATTCTGTGTTCCATGGAATAAAATCAGCCAAACAAGTTTGGAACAGTTGACCTTTCATCCCTTTTAAAGCGAATGACACCAATTATATATATATATTTTTACAGCAAAGATCATAAACAAAGACAATAAAACAAGCTGGAGCTTAATTTGAATCATCTTTTTGTACAGAAAAGGACGTCGAATGACTTCGTGTGAAACTTTAGTCAGCTGACAACAAAGAAAACATCCAGTCGGCCGTCACTCACCTTAAAATAACCTCCCTCATAGTGCGTGTTTGGGGGTCCGAAAATCGCGACTTCCCAGTTGTACAAGTCCGACTCGTCGACTAAAGTTATTTTAAAGCCTTCAACAGGCTCGTCCTGGAGACTTTTCAGCTCCAACATCAAAGCCTTTTGAGAACTCGCGACATGATGGTGTCCATGCTGAGCCATATTACGAAAACAAGCGACCAGGCATCCAAAATAACCCCGCAAACAACTTTCCTTCGCTTGTTTTTTTGTAATTTTCAACCGCCGCCGTTCGATGAGTGCCGAACAAACCAATCTAACGCCACTCGATGCCAAAACTGCGCTCAACGACTGCCAGACCGCGCGGATTTGCGGTTCACGTCGGGCATTTGAAGTCTCTCGCTAAGCACCTGCCGTCGATATTCAGCGTGCTGAATTAATCAGGCGTTCCGCTAGTAAATAAACAGGCAGTCCAGGGCCGCTTGTGGAGGATCTTTCCCTCCCCCAGAGCCTCTCTATAGGACAGAGAGCCAGCAGATGTAGAGCCCGTCCCTCATAATACGCCTCCCGCGACCAATAGCGAGCATGTTGACCAGATTGACACAACGAGCATAACTACCGAGGGAAATAGTTTAAATATGTGTCACCACTAGTCAAATACCAGCAAAAACACGTTGACGCCTTATGACAGCGGAGCAATTCAATACAAATGTATTGTCATGAAAAAAATAAAGGTTTTACCAAAATAGCATAGCACCTTTCGTTTGTTTAGGCTTGTAAAAATCCTCTAAAATGTCCGTCAATGTTTATTTGAGTTCCTGAAGTCACACAATTGCCAATTCAAGTGCTATCTGTCACATAACGAAGCTTTTTCCTGATAAGCGCAAACATGTCAAAGAAAATAAATAATTTTTGTTCTATAGATAGAGAGCCAACTTTTATGGAAAGGCATCCGCTATGTAAAACAGTTGCCAGAGAAATTGGTGGTTCATTCCGCTGTGGCGACCACTGATGTAAAAAAGAAGTAAATAAGCTTCTTTGTGGGTTTAATTAACAGAATTTCTACAAAGTACAAGTTCTCGCATCCGTAACTTGTTTATTTCCCTCATTTAAAACACGTCTGATTGATATTTTTCTGATCCATTGACTTTATTGTTTTGCAAAATAAACAGATGTTTCAATATACGGTTCAATATAAAACTTACATTGTGAATTTAAGTTTTTGCTGCAAATGTCACATCCATAACGCTGGAATTGCTTAGCAGCACTGTATATGGAGTAAATTGTCAGTGTTACTTTATTATGAGCCTTTTCAGTATGAAAATATAAACATTATATATATAAACAGGCCAAATATATAAACCGAATCCGAATATATCATCATCGATCCATCACAACCGCACTTGACTCACACTACAAGAACTGGATAATCCATAAAATAACTTCAAATTAATATTTAAGTAATAAGGTGAACAAGAAATCAACTAGCTTTTTGCAATATGGATGTTTAAAATGAACTTTTAACAGTGCAATTCTCACAATTCTCACGCATGTGAGTGGGCTTGACAAACCGCCTGTAGGACACGCTCTCTCCTGTCCGTATGCACCAGACACTTTCTTATTAATTCTGTGTTTTTGGGAACACATTGGGCAATCTTAGTGCAGTGAGTGAGTGGGCTTGACAAACCATCTGTAGGACTTCATCCTCTCCATATACTCTTAAAAAAAGGATATTTAATTTTTTACTTAAACTTAATCTTAAAAGCATTTATTTACTGCTGATCTCTGATCATTTGAAACGCTTATTTTACCCTCTCTTCTAAATTGCTTTGGATTAAAGAGTAAATGTAAAATGTAAACATAATAAACACCAATTAACTAAAAGATGCTAAATATTACAACCCAATGATGAGAAGAAAGGATGTTATTTATAGCCTTGTTCACACACGATCATAAACAGGAAACATCTGTATCTCTTCAAAGGCAAACATGGTCATACATTTATATATGTATGAATTTATTGGTACACACAAAACTAGAGCACATTTCTCATTCAGGCAGGCCTCTCAAGAACATTTCTCGCACATTATTGGTCATTCTTTGAGCTCATTTATTCATCTTAAAACATTATATTACATCATACAGTCAGAAAATACATATGAAGGAATTGGACAGTACCTTCAAACGAAGAGCAATGAGAGTATATTTAATGATAAAGCCAAATCCAGCATTATCTGCACTATAACTTTGCCAGAGGGAAAACCTTATTAGATTAGCTGGGCCACTTCACTTGAATCACATTTAACAGCTACGTATTCGTGTCTATGCGGACCCCCTAAATCTCCCCCCAAACCCCCTATATTAATATATGTATTTTTCATATATTTATATATATATAATAATAATTTAATGCAAAATGCAATTTTTTTAAAAACATTCCAAGACATTTTTTTTGAAGTTTATGTACTCGTAACAAATAAAAATACATCAAAAGGTGTAATATGGTGAAGCCAACTTTTACGTAAAAAAAAAAAAACAAATCTAGAAAATAATCGTGACAATCAAGGAATGATGAGGGAATTTTCTATGCAAGTGTTCGTGTATTAGTCAAAAAAAACCCAGAAATAAAGTAGGCAAAAGTTTACATTCCTACCCATGCATGTTATACATTTCAATGTGACTTGTAGCACAAAATGTAGACTTTTGAATAATTACAGTCGCTTCTCATCCAGGATTTGTAAACCTCTATAGATGTTGTTATTCCACCTTCTTTTAACCTGCTATTCAAGTCACTTCTTGTTGATGAGCTCGCTCTTTCGATGGCAAACACTTGCAAGCTACCCTCAGGATAACGTTAGGTTTCGTGAGCAGATAAACCACTATTTTTTTTTTGGTTGTGTCCTTACAACCGAGCGCTACAGCGTGCTGGATCAGACAGTTAAACACAGGAATTTACTTATAGCATGTGCCTGAATTAGTCAGTACAAGTCCATTAATGTGGAAACAAGGCATTTGACAGTATATCAAAATAAAAACAAACAAACAGAAAAAAGAGATTCATTGTAATCTGCAAATGTACAAGACGGCAGTTTTAACAGCTGAAGAAGCATGAGTTATGATGAGGACGTCGAAGAGGCGTTTGACAGATGTGATACAGACAAATAAAGGGCACATTTCTGTTTTTAGGCTCCCTTTAACAGCATTATATTAAGACAAGACACACAAGGGATCTTTTTAATGTAATACTGTCCAGAAACAGGAGATACTGTCAGTGTGCTAAATCAATGCTTTGTTTCAAATATGTTTAGCGATACCTGAAAATAATCATTTCAAACGTACTTCAGTTCATATGCATGCATGTATATGTATATAAATATATACATATATACACACACACACTTCAACTATACGCATTTGTTGCTTATCACAAACTGAAGTAGAAATTATTCTTAGAAAAACAAGCAACCTAGCAATTTTATATTCATCCTGGTGGAGAAACGTCAAATGACAGAGTTATTTTTTCCCATTACGTCACTTCATTAACCGCCATTATCCTGAGCAAGGTTTAGTAGTGTGCATTTTTGTGAGTTTTATCCTGTTGTAGGTAGTGATGCAGGACACAAATAGTAGTGGAACATCATTTGATATGATGTGGGGCTGCAAATATAAACATGGCCTAGAAAGAAACCCTGTGTACCAGTATCAACGAAATGGGCAACCGGATTTTGACGTTTGTTCGTGCTCAGAGGCAGTTAAGTGTGTTAGGATGGGACATGGTAATCTGGTTAACCTTCGAAAAAGATGCATAAAAGACAAACACGCATACGCTGTGAACCCGGACAGACACGCTGTTTAATGCGGAGAAAGGCGCTGATGGAGTTTAGGACAGAAAAAAAAGCAACAAACAACACAAAAGGAAAAAAAAAAAAAAAAAAAAGAAAAGCACAAACCTCGAGCATCAAAAATACCAAAAAAAAATCCAGTTCTCAAGACAAAACGTCATGAACCGTTAAGACAATGGAAAGACAAGAATGAGCGGAGGAAGAGGATGAGGAGCGAGATCAGAAAAGCCAAATGCACGTCAAACAAAGGCAAGAGACGGGCTGGAAATGTGTGGTCTTAAAAGAAGAACAGCAGAACGACCGGTCCAATAAATACAAAGGAAGAGGTTGAGAGAGGAGGAACACGAGTCTCAGCTCTGGCGCTGGGTTTTGAGGGGGGTTAGGGGGTTTGGGGTGCTGTGGGCCGTGGGTCACAGTCAGCATTTCGAGAAAGTCTGCTTGATCTCATCCAACACATTCCCCAGCAGCGATGGCTCGTCGCACTTGGCGTCGATGGAGACGGTCTGATCAGACTGGAAGACGAAGATGTGACGTTAGCATAAATGAAACAAACATACAATTGTCAAATGTAGGCCTGAAAACAGTGAACCCTTGGAATTTATAACCATAATAGTCATGTCGCAATTTAAAGGCTGTAAAGATGTTTGAATTAGCAACTTTCACAAACAAGAGTGTAAACAAACAATGGCTAACTAAGCAGCGTGGTTTCTACAGGTTGTTGCCAAAATAAGAATAAAACTTGATAACTTCGAGATGGAAGGGTTTTAAAGCACCTTCTACTTCTATGTGGATTAAAGAAGTGTCATCCTATATGCCTTTGGAAAAAATTGCATTTCGTTTGAAAAAGTGTCAAGATTTATTTGTCAAATACTAGGCCAGCTTTATTTCTTACCCGAGTATAACAGGACAGAATGCTTAACTTTTCACCCATCATTCACGGTTTACATGTGCCACTATTGGTTGGAGGTTTGGGGCATGTATAGGGGAGTATATTTTGTGATGATAGATGTACTGTACTTTGTTGTATTTAAGTTGTGAAAGCCCAACAAACAATGTTCAAAAATAAAGAAGAAAAGTAAAACTTGAAAGAGGACACTATACACGTTCCTTGGTTGTGCTTATTTGCTTTTACTGGACACATCAGTCATATGTGAGAGAACCTGTATTGGACGACCTAAAAAATATGCACTATGATGCACAGAACAAATTTTTTTAAATTAAATATTCACCAAAAAAAAAAGTTCACCAAAAAAAGATTCCGACAAAATCAGACTGCTACTGCAGACAGTGAATCAAGCATTACAGCTAATTGTAAGTAATGGGATTAATTCTAATATAACAATCTAATAATCTAACAACATAAATGTAAAAAAAACGAACTCTTTAAAGTAGGGATGGACATTGTGGCCAATAACAATAACTGAAATATAAACTGATATATATGGAAGCTGATAATAGATATTTAACCCTTGGGTGCTGTTGGGGATGCTTTCATCCACTCTGGGGTGATTCGAAGTCTTTTGGCCACAACTTTCTCTGCATTTCAGCAAATAGAATGACTTTGTGACAATTTTTATTTTGTCACATTTTGGGAAAATGCTCTGAAAGTTTTCAAAAACTTTCCTTTCAATATGTTGGTGGCTGTTTTTTTCCATTGACTTCCATTATAATGACATTTGTTGATTGCAAAGCCATGACACCATATTGTCATGCATTCTTGATTGTTTCCCTGTTGGGAAGAGATCAAATTAACAATTTTTTAATGTTTTCTATCGAGTATAGTCTGTGTGAGAGTGTAAGAGAGACCTTTGCACACTTACCTTGATATGTCTGAGAAAATAAAACTAAGCAGCTCAGCTCTCAGAACACAGTAAACAGAGTAAGTGTATTTATGTATGCACTCTATAATTTGTTGTTTTACTCTTAGAACTCCATATAAAAGCCAGAAACTTTTGTGCACAGGCCTATCTAAAGGGTTAATGGTGCCAACTGATGGTCAACAGTAAAAATGACAAATTTAACCTCTTTCCAACAGGGAAAAACACTAACAATGAAGAATGCATAATTATATGGTGTCATGGCTTTGCAATCAAAAAATGTCATTATAATGAAAATCAATGGGGCAAAAACAGCTACGAACATAACAAAAGGGTAGCCAATTTGAACAATAAACAAAAGATGTAGAGCAATAAATACAAATCTTCACAGGAGCTTGCCAGCTTTCACACAATTGGCGGAGAAAGTCCATAATTTACTGGTTAATCAGGCCAAAAAATATAGCACAATACCGATATGCTCGTAAATATATAAAAAATATTTAAAAGTAAATATATCACTTTAAAAGTACTTTAAATGTTGATGTACAAAACTTACACTTTTGACCAGCAAACAGACGTGGTGACCCTGGATGGACCTGCTGTACATGGAGGCGCACGAGTCAATCCTCTCCACAACTGCAACAGCAAGAAGAGAAATGGGTTAATGGGATTTTTTTTTCATATTTGTAGCATGATTGGAGGTGTCTGTGTGAAGGCAGCGCACCAGAGAAGTGATGGTGGAAGCAGATCCTGGCCAGCAGGTGGTGGAAGGGCATGTTGACCCCCTCAAGCCGCAGAGAGCTGCACTTCAGGTCGCCCGACTCCAGCAGCTTTGCGTATGCGTCACTGAAAAACACAAGATCACATCGAATCACTCTGATCACATGACACAGACCAGGTTTAAAAAGATCACAAACAGTCCTAATCCAATATATAACTGATAATAAAACAGTAACATATTAAATTATTAGTCATTATTAAAATAATATATAAAAGAAACATCTGAACATTTATTCATTTTCCTTTGGCTTAGTCCCTGATTTATCAAGGGTCTCCACAGGGGAATGAACCACTAACAACTCTGGCATAAAAAAAAACAAAAAAACACTAATGTTTGAATGTTGTTGTTATAAATACTAAACAACAGAGTAAACAAAATATTAATAATAACTATTATAGTTTGCTTTAGGTAGAATACAACTGAATACAGAGTGAATGTATGCAGCACTATATAGAATGCAGAGTTACACAATTCATTTATGTTGTCCCAACACAAATAGAATAAGTTAACGTAACAAATGTAAGTGGATTGAACTTAAAACAATTAAGTTGTCCCAAAAGTAAATCAAGAATTGTGGTGTTTTAGCTTATATTATTTAAGTACTTTGACCAAGCAAGTTTATTTGTGTGAGTGCGCAATATAAAACAAAAAATTAAAAGTATTATTATTATTATTATTATTATAACAAGTAATAAGTAAAATGTAAACAATGAAAATATGATATTTAGCTGTTTCATAAAAGAACTGATTAAAACGGATTACTACATAACAAACAGTAAACAATAAAGAAATATTAATATAAAGATTATTGTATTTTTTCATTTTATAATAAAAATAAGGATAGAACAACAAAGGAACTGCATGAAATTAAGTTGATTATAAACTATATATGTGATATATAAATGTGCTTTACTCTGTGTTTTACTATCATTCCTAATTTCACTAAATAACAAATAGTAAGCAATTTATATAGTTATAATCTAAAATAGTAATATAATTAATATAAAATAGACATTAATATGTTCTTACATTACATATTATTATTACAGACACTAATATATGATATTATCGTAATATTCATTGTATAATAAAAGAACTGTAGAGAGAAATATTCCATAAAATAAAAGTAAATAAATATTAAAATAAAAGAACAGGAATATTATTACAGATAGCTCATCCTCACCTGTAGCAGGGAGTGGTGATCAGGTATGACGTGCATGTAAAGTGCAGTTTGAAGTCCAGTTTCTCATGAGTGGAGGATTCATCCGTCTGTTCCAGAAAAACAAGAAACACAAACGTCAAAAACACTAACTCTCACACTGAAAACGTATGGAAATGTACGACATTTTCTCACCTTAACTATAAATGTGAGGGTTCCCTTCAGTTTCTGCGGCATGACGATACTCTGTACCGAGAATACGAAACGGGCCTCATTTGAAACCCCTGCCAAAACAAGAAAAATAAATAAATAAATAAAAATATATAAAAATCATCAAAATTTAACACAGGACCTACCAGAATTCTATAAGTACTAGGATTGCCACAGCAGTCATTTTGACCATTCTCTTATGACGTCATATATACAGTTGAAGTTAAAATGACTAGCCCTCACGTGAATTTTTTATTCATTTATTTTTTTTTATATTTCCCAAATGTTGTTTAACAGAGCAAAGTTTTTCACACTATTTCCTATAATATTTTTTCTTTTGGAGAGTCTTATTTGTTTTATCTTGGCTAGAATAAAAGCAGTTTTAAATATTTTTTTAAAAACATTTTAAGGTCAATGTTATTAGCCCTCTTGAGCAATATTTTTTTTCAATCGTCTACAAAACAAACCATCGTTATACAATTAAGTGACTTGCCTAATTAACCTAACTTGGCTAAATATCCTAGTTAAGTCTTTAAATTACACCAAGCTGAATACCAGTATTTGAAAAAGATAATCAGTTATTAGGAATTAGTTATTATAAATATTATGTTTAGAAATGTGTTGAAACAATCTCCTTTCCGTTAAACAGAAATTGGGGACAAAAATATACAGGAGGCCTATAATTATAGAGTGCTAATAAATTGGACTTCAACTGTACATTCATAGCTTCTATTGAGATATTAGCATTGATTAGTCGTTACCCTAAAAATGATGTTTTGGTAATACAGCCTATAAATATGCAGCTACTACACCGCCAGCGTAAGTGTGGAACTTAGTTTGTCCCGCAAGCAGGAGAGAAAGTATTTGGGCTGCACTGACTATTGAAAATGATGTCAGAAGTAAAGTTGCTATCAGAAAGTTTTGTTTTTGTTAGCAGGAAGTTGCTAGGGTTTTATTTTATTCGTCAAAATTCCATCAGAATTCGTTAAAATTACTGCCTCAGTAGTTCTAGTGTTAAATGTGTGCAGCTCCCTGACATGCAGGACATTCATTCTGCCTGGATATCAAAATTGTCCCTACTTATTAAGGCACCGGTATACTCTGTTCTTTTACATTCTTCATTTGGGGGCAAAAAGAAATTTGAAAAGGTTACGTGATGATATACTGATATACACGCTACTCCTAAACAACAATGGCAGCTGTGAGAGAAGAACAGTTTCATGTAAGGCAAATAGCCTTTTCCAGCCCGCAGCACACCTCAATGCTTTTTATTTGCCGCGGATAGACACTGATTGGGACAATGTTTAGAAATTTATCAGATGATGGGATTGTGTTTCTTGTCCAGTGTGTGAAACCTTTCGAGTCTTTCTGAAATCTCAGAAATCTGTCCATAAGCCATTGTACATCTATACCAGCTCTGGCTCAACCCTTCAGTTTGTTCTTGTTGCTAACTTGGTGTTGTTGTGTTGGATGTTTTTCTCCTGACTGACTCTGAACTAGTATGAAGCACGTCAAAGGTAGAGATCCAGGACACACCCAACGATTCCGTAATAGTCACAGACCAACGGTAGCTCAAAGGTGTTCAGAAGCAAAACAAACTCCCCCATGAAGTTTGCTTTGGTGACCCACTTCGAACTGCTGAAACAAACTCAAAATTCATTTTGTTTTGGACAGATTTTGTTCGAAATGTTCGTTATTTCAGTTCTTTTTTTGATTTTGTTTGAGGTATACTTTAATGCTATACTTATACTTTAATAACTAAGTATATCTTTCATGAAGCCTTGAACTTTTCAGGTTATGGCATTCGTTGAAAATGTCAATATTGTTTTTATTATAGTTTTGTCAATTACAACGGTTTTATTTTTTTAAATTATTGCATCGATTCAGTCACCAAAACATATTGTTGACAGAAAAAAAAGTGACCAAAATGATATGATTGATGACCTGGTGGCAGCTGGAAGGGGACGGTGAGGCCGTCGTGAGGTCCTGCTCCGTCCGGCCGCTGCAGTTTGGAGTTGAGCGAATCCAGCACATTGAACTCCATGGACTTGAGGAAGCTGTCACTCTTGTTCTCGAAGATGACCGACACCACTACTTTACTCTCGTCCTGATGGTTTCCCTGGATGTCACAGACCTGCAGAAGAGAAAAACACTTTCATGAGTCGGAAACAGATAAATAGGTCAATTTGGGGAGATCACAGCAACACCACACGGCTGACCGAGAACCGAAGGAAAAGTTGGCGAAGAGGAAAACAGACCAGAGAGAGTTTCATCATCATCAGCTTTACAAGTGTATTGAACAAGTAGAGTTTAAAGCCAGATCTCTTTCAGCACAGATGTTAGTCACAGTAGACGCCATAGTGTGTCATCTGACATTAACAAACACAAGACTGATGGATGCAAATACAGTTCCTTCAATATGATGTGTAGATCTATGTGTGATGGTTCCTCAAGCTGAGATCTTGCAGGTGAAAATGTTATTTTTTTACTGCGATACTATTGAGCTTTTCATTTATAGACCAAATTGAGTACATTTTAATTGTGGTGTATACATTTATTACACAAATGAGCTCTATATAAACAAAACTATATAAAATTATACATTTCTAAGTGACTCTAATACAAAAAGTTACAAAAAACTCATCCATTTAAGTGAAACATATACTGAGCGCTCAGCTTTGTTTTCATAATGTGTGTTTATATTTATATATGGCTCTATAGTGACTAAAGTCTGCATCACAGCAAGTTAGTAACACCAACAGTACTAGTGTTCTCGGGTTTACCTGATCAGCATCTTCTTTCATCTTAAAACACAGAGACACACAACAACAACAGCAAATCATTCACAGCCTACAGTCCAGAATCACTTAAAGCAATGAGCCGCTTCAGCAAAAACAGCAGCAGCAGTCCTGTCTCTGGCTCAGTTATCTTAATTACAGTCTGAGCTTCATGCTGGAGGCCGACACAAACATCAGACCCAGTCACATCCAAAACACTCACCATCTTGATGTAGGAGTTCTCAGCCAGCAGAGAGTAGTTGGACATGGGCTGAAATGAGACAGAGGTTGGATTAGTACAAGATCAAGTGCATTTAGGCCACTAGTGTGATTTCATTTAAGGTCAGCATAAACTGGATGTTGCTGCGATTATTATTTCAGTATGTTGATGTACTTCCAACTGAAACAGAATATTAAGTAGGGGGCGGGGCTTTCTTTTTGCTCATCATTCCCTAATAGCAAACTAACGGTAAGAGGGACGTGGTTAGCCACGTTAATAACATGCAAAGTTAATAACATGCAAAAGTACACTTGGTCAGAAAAACATACCACCCCTTTTACACCAGTATTTAGTGTTTTCCACCTTTGATTAGACTGATAAAGTTGCATCTTAATAGCAGGTGTAATATATGGGGTCTTATATGGAAAAATGACTGGCCTTGTGGGACTGTTTTGTTATTGAGACACTGACCGGCAGCGGTTCCTCGTCCTCCACGGTGCCGTTCTGCACTGAATCCTCTGCACCGGTGTCACTGTGATGGTGATGGTGGTGGTGACGCTTCTTCTTTTTCTTCTCCTTCTCCTCCTTTTCCTTCTTCTGCTTCTTCTTCTTGTGTTTAGATGATTTCTAAACAGGAAAACACACAAAAAAATTCCTTATTTAGCACACTGGGTTGCATTTTTATCATATATTTTTGCATTTATCACATCTTGATCTTAACAGTTCCCAGATTAAAATCACAACACGACTTTAATTTTAAACCTTAAATTATATGAATAATAATAAAAAAAAAAAAGACAAAGAAAGGTATCATATGACCTTATCTCATGATGCATTACAAATTACTGCAAACTGGATAAACAATATAAAACTGACTGGTAATATGTCAGTGAACTAAAATACTTATATATTTCAGTATTTTATGAGAATGAAAGGTCACTTGGTTGTTTGATATATTTTATGTTTATTATTAAACATTTCATGTTTATTTCTATAAAATAAACTTTTAAACATTTTTAATAAAAAGAAAACTGAAATATAACACAAAAAGTAAAAAAAAAATCCATTAATATTTATTTATACTTGTAATTTTTATTTAAAATGCAAATACACTTTAAAGTTGCAATAATATCTGTCTTTTATCTGTATTTGTGTTTACATTATATGCATCTTAATACAATTATTTATTTAATGCTTAAATGCAGTGTTTCTTAATGTTTATTTTAAGAAAATATTTATTTTTAATAACAAATAAGTAATTTATATATAATGAC
>CAIGQW010031024.1:7113339-7131587 GCA_903798125.1 Danio choprae
TATATATATAGTTAGTTAGTTAGTTATGTAATGCATCCATAATGTTTATATTAAAAATATATCTTGTGATATGTTCATTAAAACACATACAGACTGAAAAAAAAAAAACACTATTGGTGAAACAAACAGAACTACATGTACAAAAAAATACAGCCAAAGCGAAGCAGCAGTACAGGACTCACAGTGTCGTCTGGCTCAGTGTCTTTGAGTTCATCAGGCTCAGACTCAGGTGCGGCTGCAGAGCTTGAGTCGACAGCAGCAGCAGCAGCAGCAGCAGCAGACGAGGACACCGTCACTACCTGTGAACAAACAGCCATCATTAAAACACACCGGCCAGAAAAAGACCATCCTGCTCTCCAAACCGTCCACAGAGACCCCTGAGTGACCATCTACAGTATGAAGCATGCAGAATCAACAACATCACGACGGAGAAGAACAAAAGCTGATTTGATGGTGTTGGGTTGTCACATTGGGAGGAAAAAAAATATTAAAAGGCGAAAAAGTGGTAAACCTGCAGCGAGAAAAGTGGATTTGGACAGGTAAAAATGAGCACTGTATTTTATTATCTGAAAAAGGTATTAGAAACTGTTTATGTTGGCTTGACAAATCCTTTCCTAGATATTTGAAACAGCTTTTTAAGTTTAAATTTATGAGAAAGAAAGAAAGAAAAAGAAAGAAAGAAAGAAAGAAAGAAAGAAAAAGAAAGAAAGAAAGAAAAAGAAAGAAAGAAAGAAAGAAAAAGAAAGAAAGAAAGAAAGAAAGAAAGAAAAAAGGTAAAGAAAGAAAGAAAGTAAAGAAGGTAAAGAAAGAAAGAAGATGATGGATGGATGAAGAAAGAAAGAGAAAGCAAGCAAGAAAGAAATGTTGCTAGCATGAATTGTAGCATGTTTTAACATTAAATTAATGTTAAGGATTGACGGTTATCATTGATTTAACAAATTTTTAGATTTCTTAACATATTTCCAACATATTTTACAAAGATGCTAGCATGTTTTATCATATTTCCAGCATGATCCAACATGTTTGCATTCCCTCGGTTAGTTGTTATGCTATAATACTAATATAGGTTGCCAGACAAGAGGGGCTGAATCTCTGAAATTGAGTGGATTTAGGTTAAATAAATGTTCATAATTACAAATTTTGACACCCTCAAAGTCAATGGCATTTTCTCAGTTTCAATTGTCCGGTTTCCAAAAAATACAGCACATCAAGTTTGTTCTGTCTCCCATGACCTACATTTGCTTAATAAGGCTTTGTGCACATGAGCTGCTCGACTGGAACCGCAAGAACTGTCAATAATCTGTCTGTTTGCGATGATAAAGATTGTACAGGAGACGTTTTTCACATCAATCATACACCTCGGCACGTGCATGCATGCATCCAGAGTGGAAAAACAAGCTAACGCAAACACACAGAAATGTGCGAGACCTGGGAACACCAGTGAAGAGAGACACGAAAAGAGAAAAACACAACGGCTGATTTAAAAAACAAGGTAAGACGACAGCAGGGGGAGGACAGAGAGAGCGTGAGGGACCGGACCTGGGCCACGGGGGGAACAGGAGCGCTAGAGAGCCAGAAATCCAGATCCGAGGCCTACAACACAAGAGGCAGGGTGGGGGAAATGAGTCCAGCCCTGTTCTGCTCAAAACAAACGCTCCAACAACCTCAGAAAAACCAACATGAGCACATATTCCATGACCGTGTCGCCTGTTTAAAGGCAGGTTCATTTTACATTATAAATGTGTCATTTCCTTCAAACTATATCATCAAATTAATTTATACGCTTGTATTAGGCAAATGTGAGCAAAATTTGTTTATATGAATGAAATTATGACTATTTATGTCAATACAGCACCGCCTGGTGGTACAGGTTTGACTATGCAGGGATTGTCATAATTAAAAGGAAAATAATAAATCTACTATTTTCCCATGCAAGCACGTAGAATAAAAAGTACAATTTACATACATTTAATTTACCACAACTTAAATAAGAGCAGAAGCAGATGATTTACTTCCAAGAAATACATACATTTAATATATTTTATTGTTTTTCATGTCTTGTTAGCATTTAATGTTCAATTTACCATAAACGCATTACTGATGTTTTTTCCCCCTTTCTAAATACAGAGCTTTTCCAGAAATAGATCTGACCAATATTAAATATTAAAATAAACAAATCAATACATTTTTCAAAGTTAGGATGTCAAAAAGCATGAGAAAAATGTATACCACAATTTCAAGTGCACAGAAAGATATTTTGCTCCTAATGAAGACATTTCATGTTTTGCTGCATTTCACATTATAAAAAAAATCAAGATTATTTTTAAAAAGTGAAGTTATTTTTGCTACATCCCACCTGTAATCGCATTATTTTGCTGCATTTATTTATGTTCTAAATGATTTTTCTAACCTTTCTACCAAATGTAGCTCTAAAAAACGAGCACATTTTCATATTCATATCAAATCAATATCATTATCAAGTAATTCGGTTAAGTTAAATGCATGTGTAAGAAACATTTAAATTAATATACATATGAAAAAAACTAATTGATTTAATTAACAACAGTCCATTATTATTAAACAGCCCTAAATGGCAGGCAGGTTGGCACTAAAAGCAAATGTCTCTTGCTTCTTTTACTATTAATTTAAACTGTATATAGTAAAACGATGTCCAGATTACGGTTTCAACAAAGTAATGGAATATTTCAAAGCAGTATAAAAAAGCAAACAGCAAATGTTAGTGATGAGGAGGGTAAAACACTGGGTTCACACCAAACGTGGAGCACCACATCACTCACTCCAGTTTACTCTGACTCAAATTTTCCGATTGAGTTCAAATATTTGGTAGCAAATTTTCACGGTCGACAGGATTGGGGCAAATACTGCATCTATGCGGCAAACGTGCTGCATATTCCACATCAATCACAAAGCCCAGTGATAATTTGCCTCTATTTGCGCATTTGCATTGACTTCGGATGTAATTTACTCACTTGAATGCTTAATTCCACGTTTGGTGTGAAACCTGCATAAGACAAGCGTTTGTAACAATTCGTGCAAAACCAAATCATACATCAGCAGATGTGGGCGGAGCTGCCACCTCTTTGGTCTCCTCTGATTGGACGACTTCTTCAGGCAAGGACTCAGGAAGCTCCTCCTCCACATCTTTGTGCTTCTTCTTTTTCTTCTTGTCCTCCTTGCTCCTCTGCAAAACATCCAAACCACCACAACATGAATATTAAATAGAGACACTGGAGGCAAAATAAATTGTTTTCACATACATGAATTTAGAAATGTTGGGGCTTTTCATAAATTTCAATATAATGTGAGAAAAACATTGAAAATAAATCACTTTTATGCGTTTCTTTTGTTGCACTTTAACAATTTGCGTCTGTAGATTTTAATTACAGCACATATTTTTTCGGTTTTCTGAATTCATAAATCACAAAGCTCTACTTAATAAACCTCCAAACTTTTTTTTATTAATATCTGTATTCTGAAGGTTTTTATTAAAAGTATTTTTTCATAAATGATTTGCCTGATTATATACATTTTAAAAATGGTGAAAGTGTATTTTTTGTTTGTTTGTTTGTTTACAGTATTTTCTGAATTATGGAGTGATAAAAAGACCTTTGGCTTTAACCTCAAAAACTTCAATGGCATCAAATATATTCAGAATTTGTGTGCAAAAAAAATGTACATCTGAGCTAGGGATGCACCAAAATTAAAATTCTTGGCCGAAACAGAGAACAGTCTAAGAGGAAAGCAAGGTGGAAAACCAAAATACTGAAAGAAATAAAGTCAATTATTAGCACCGGTTCATTTATGACTATCACTGTGTTAACCCTACAATAATCAAGGCATTGCAATCGCATAAATTAATATTAAAGTTTAAAAATAAAATAAAATGCTCATTTAGTTCATTTTGTGGTTTCTATGATTTACTACAAAAACCAGAGTTAAACTATACTGTAGTTCTTTTTGTGGTTACTATGGTTTTACTACAAAAAACATTTTAACCATGGTTACTATACTTACTATAGTAAAAACATGGTTAATTTTCGCAAGAGTTAGGTAAGGGTGACAGTTAAGATGTTCGTTGCAACGCTCTTAATGAAATCCCTTACCTCAGGGATTTTTTCCACCCTTCAGTTAAATTACTTAATGACTTTCATGCAACCGGGAACTGATCTCTCTCTCTCTCCTGAGCGGTGCGATACTCCCTCTCTCCACAGGGTCTGGATCATTTCGCGTACGACTGCTTTATTTCTGCATCCAAGTAATAGTCTTTATATTGCGGATCAAGTACAGTCGCAATGAAGTGCAGAAGATCTGAATAGATGAATTAGACACACTGCAGACATGCTGCTTCAGATAAGCATGTGCTGGCTATGGTTTCTGTTTGCTCAATCACAATGTACTGTTTCAGCCATGTTGTTTTGGTGAAAAAAATCTTTCAGCCGAAAACCGAAAATGCACTTTTCGGTGGCTGAATATTCGGTGCATCCCTAATCTGAACACATTTACATCTCGTTTGAATATTAAAAGTTCGCTCATATTGCTCAACTACTGTAATTTGGTTTATATGTCTAGAAAATCTGACCTTTCTGTCCTTCTCCTTGTCTTTCTTCTTCTCCTTCTTGTCCTTGCTGCTCTTCTTCTTGGTCTCCTGTGGGACGGTGTCGTCGTCTCTGTCCTCCGCAGGGCTCTTCAGCACCTCTGGACGGTGGGTCCTCACTGGAAGCTTCTCGCTGTCTGCAAGCGGCCTGGAAATAAAAAAAGAGAAAAATATATTAGATGGCTGTTAAGAAAAAAGAGACAAGGAAGCAAGAGTGGTTACCGGTCACAAGGTAGCTTGGAGAGGCTACAGGTTATTAAAAAAAACACACGGGTTAAAAGTCTAAAGGCCTGTTTACAACAAGTCTGATGGGACAAACTGCCACAAAATACTACAACAAACAAAAATTGTTGATGTTGATAAATTATTGAGAAACAAAAACTATTGGAACCAACTTATTTTAAGTTGAATGTCATTTTTTTTATTATTTAAAAGGACAAAATTAAGTTAAAAGTAAAAAAATAAAATGAAACAAAACATACAAACTCACACAAAAGAAACAATTGCAACCAAATGATTTAGCCTGTAGCATTGTGATTACAAAACAGAAACAAAGAAATCTACATTTGAAAAAATTCACAAAACTAAAATTATAAACCAAATGTTTTAATCTAAAACGTTGTTTAATAAACAAAGAAACCCAGATTGAATTAAAATGATTTTAATCAGTCACTAAGTAGTTTTCGTTAATAATAATAATGATATAAAACAAAACACAAAAAAATACAAACAAAACAAAAACAAATCTTGGGAAACTGATTTAAATAAATCTAAGAAATAAGTGCGAAAACCTACAGATCCACCCAAATTAAAATTCAGGTCTGAAACTGTAAATTCTCTATGAACTTGGTCGAAAACAAAAAAAGTCCAACTAACTCAACTTCCTATTAAAAAACACAAGAAAAGAAAATAACCATATTATATTGAAAGCTACTCTCTCTCCTACTCTCACCTATGGTCATGAGCTTTGGGTCATGACCGAAAGGACAAGATCTCGGATACAGGCGGCCGAAATTAGTTTCCTTCGCAGGGTGGCAGGGCGCACCCTTATAGATAGGGTGAGGAGCTCTGTCACCCGGGCGGAGCTCGAAGTAGAGCCGCTGCTCCTCCACATCGAGAGAAGTCAGCTGAGGTGGCTCGGGCATCTGTTTCGGATGCCTCCTGGACGCCTACCTAGGAAGGTGTTCCAGGCATGTCCCACCGGGAAGAGGCCTCGGGGAAGACCCAGGACATGCTGGAGAGACTATGTCTCTCGGCTGGCCTGGGAACGCCTCGGGATCCCCCTGAGGAGCTGGAGGAAATGTCTGGGGAGAGGGAAGTCTGGGGTTCTCTCCTAAGACTGCTGCCCCCGCGACCCGGCCCCGGATAAGCGGTTGAAAATGAATGAATGAATGAATATTGAAAGCTGTCAATTTAGAAGTGCTGCGACGACAGGTCAGTAGCAGGAATAAGTATACTACATAGAAATGTCCTGTTGGTGCATTTTGAGTGGACATTTCTGATGAGCATGTGCGGTTCATGCATAAATAACTACAAGTACATGAGCGAAATATCTACACAGTGTAATATTTTGTATATTGACGCATGGTGCATGCAAGCTACTTGACTGTGCAGCACTTTGCTGCTCTTGCGCTTTGGTCACTGCAGCAACAAATTACGTCATTAAAATGAATGGGTTTCATAGCGCAGTGCTTTCCGTGTCTGGTGATAAAGCTGCTTACACTGTACAGTCACTGGGCAGAGCGGCGCAGCATCAAAAAATAATAATAATGAAAAAAACATAAATAAATAAATATTAGACAAACAATTTAGGCGTTACATTTTAAAATTTGGCTTCATTTATATCTCGTGGTGTATGTGGTTTGTGGCAGAAATTCAGATTTGCTGTGAAGAGGCCTTTAAAAGCAGTAAAATGTTCCTGTACAACAAAGCTGCAAACAACTGAAGGGTTGAAAATCCTCGCTAGTTTCAGGAGAAAAACCGAAGGCAGGCAAGGCTGTCAATACCGGCAGGTAATACACTACTGCTCAAATATTTGGCATCAGTACGATTTATTATTTACTTTATTAATAAAAAAAATAATACTTTAATACAGACGATCCATTAAACTGATCAAAAGTGGCATGCATAATGTTACAAAAGTAATTATCCAATATGTTTTTTTTTATGAGAGTATGTAAAATAGATCACATTTTAAATTAAACATCTTTTTAACACTGATAATAAGATGAAGGATCATGAGACAACTGAAGATTAAGTAATAGCTTTAAAAAATTATTTTCTATTTAGATATGCATGTAAATTGCAGTTAGATTTCATGATATTGCGTTTTTTTTTATTAAAAAACACAACTAGTTAACACCAAAAATGTTATAATATATAAAAAAAAATCATACTGACTCCGAACTTTTGAACAGAAGTATACGAGTTCCAGCCAAAAACCCAACTCGCAGCTGATCAGTCATGCATAGCATATTCTTCACTACATTTTTTGCAGTTCAGCAGCGACATACTGCGATTGCCAGGAAAACAGGAGTAACGGGTGTCGATAATTGGCCAGTTGATTCCACTGGGTCTCATGACCACAGGAAGTACTCACCGCGATCCAGCACCAGAGAGCAGACTGTCAGGAGGGCAGATGAGTGCGTGCATGGGAGAAAGATATGGAAAAAAGCAGAAGAAGAAGAAGAAAGCAGCGTGTGTGAGTGAGTGGAGTAGATACGGGACAACTGGAGATCCCCAAATCATCAATCAGAGGCCGCTAAAGAGCCTTTATATGGAAGACAGCGGCAAGAAGCATGAAATTGAAAACAATAACTGGAGGAAAAAAAGATGATGATAGTGAAAATTAAGTGCAATTTAATGATCTCTGAGTAACAGAGTGTGACAGACCAAACAATAAGACAAGAGTTATGGAGAATTTCCCGATATGGAGGCCTCTCACACTAACGTCGACAACTATACTGATAAAGATAAAACTTTGCTTCAATTGTTGTTAAAGAAGAATGATGACAACCATTCTAACTTGAAACACAGACAGCCAATCAAAATCCATCCTGCTCTAACAGCCTTGAGCATTTAATTATTTAGTTTATTATTTATTTATTGCCACATCAGCAACTTATGGCTATTTCATGGCAAAATGGATATACATAAAAATATTACATGATAAAAACAAATTCGTATTACAATAAAAGGTTACTTAGACAAATATATAAAATAGAAATAAATGATTCACACAAAAATATATTCAAAGTTAAATATGATTATTTAGTTCAATTTTTGCTAAAAAAAATTTAAGATTCTTCCTGGTGGTACCTTTTTAAAAAGATCAAAGTACTCTCCTTATAAAAATTTTGTCTAATAGTTTTCAAACTTCCACAATCCAACAAAATATGTTTGATGGTAAGATCAGCTTGGCAGTAATTACATTTAGGTGGTGCTTCGTTATTCAGTAAATATAAATGAGTCAACCTAGAATGTCCAATTCGACATCTAGTATAGCCAGTTTGTTCATGCCTGGTCTCAAAATTATAATTTGCAAAGTGACTTTCATTTATTTTCGGGTTAATTTCATGTAATTTATTATTTATGCAGTTGTCCCATTCCCTTTGCCATGTTTCGTTTATATACAAATTAACTGTAGGTTTCAAGTCCTCCGAAGGAATTAAACATTCTGTCACTTTCAAGGAGATAGCTTGTTTTGCTGCTTCATCTGCCAGTTCGTTTCCATGTAGGCTATGAGCATTTAAAGTGGAGGTTGACAAAACTTCAGCGCACACTTATATTGAACAGAGCGTTATCTTATGTTGATGCTGATGCTAATATAGGTGTAGGAGCCATTTTTTGGTTGGAATTTTCTTTCACACCACTAAGGTGTATAATGTATTTATGGTCTCCTAGCAATGACCTGGGGGGCGTAGAAAAAGGTCAAACAAACTTTTTGACTGTGGTAGATTTGAGAATGGGTTTATGTTTATTTTGATGTTTACTTTTGACAAAATAATTTTGTACAATAAAAGGATTGGAATATCCAACTTTACTTTAAAAGGTATGGACATTTCATTTTATTATTGAACTGTTCAAGGAACAAACGTGTCAGAACCAACGATCTAATTATATGCACCTACAATAGGTATTACAGTTATTGTTTTTGGCCTGAATGGACATTAAGAATTTAACATGCATAGCTAGTAATGCCTTGACATTTCTGTAAACAAAATATAAAAAAAAAAAATTGGGGTCGAATTTTGGAAGAAATAGTTATTATTAAATGTAACAGCAAAATATAAACCTTAAATTCAGTGTCAGAGCAAATCAGAGATGACAATGTTGTACATACTTGTCCAGATCGATGTCCAGAGCTTTATGAGGGTCATTGGGATCTTTATCGTCATCATCACTCGGTAAGGCATTCTGGGAACAGAGACACAGCAATATTATTGCACATTTTCGTCAATAGCATTATTAATGCATTCAAAATCTGTACTGTTTGGATCTTGAGCATTGTTATTGTCTGAAATTTATATATTTTCAAATAAAACAAATTCATCTGATCGTTATTATTAATGAATGAAACTGACAAAAGTAACAAATAAAAATTTACCATGCTATTACTGCATTAACTATATAATTACTTTTTTTTTTTTTTAACATATAGTAATTTTAACGTGAGCATACAATTCTAACATAACGTAAATATTACAAATAATTTTAAAAGTTAATAATACATTTTTCTTGCATAAACAATTCACTTTCAGAAAAAAAAAGGGAAAAATAATTCTTTATTGCAACGGAATAAAATATTTTTTGGAGCCTTGTATTTAGTATAGTAATTATAAATTACCAAAAAGTATGTATGTATGTATGTGTGTGTGTGTGTGTGTGTGTGTGTGTGTGTGTGTGTGTGTGTGTGTGTGTGTGTGTGTGTTTTAAAATAAATCTTATCTATACAAAACTGGTCCAAAATGACCCCAATAGTTAAACATTTAACATATTTCTTAAAAAAAAAATAGAATCTTTACTCTATAATATTATTTTTAATGCAAAATAAATAAAAGTAAATAAAAAGATATTGTGTTTTTGATGGTCTTAAAGCATTTGCATAATTTCGTTTACTTGCTAAAAACTTTTTTTTTTACTATAACTCTTCCACATCAAAATGGAGCTGAGTGCATGATGAGGGTAAAATGTGTGTAAAATAGTTGTCCACCTCTGGCATTTCCTCTGTGACTATGTCCACATGGTGAGCAGGTGTGATGTCCTCCTCGCTCTCGGGACCTGAATCCCCCTTTCTCTCCTTCCCTCGCTTCTCCCTCTTTTTCTTCTTCTCCTTCTTCTTCTTGTCTGCCTTCTCCTTCTGCCGTCGCTCCTCCTCCAGCTTAACGTACTGGTCAGACATGGGCATCCCTGGAATAAACACAACACAATTATGATTATGTTGATTATTATTATCATTTTTGTTTTTATTACACCTTCCATTATGGTGGATTTTTCACACGGTGAGGGCTGTACATTTGCTCACCTGGGACTTTGAGAGGCACACTAAGGTCAATCTGCACCACTGGGATGTGTTCAACTCCTGGCGCATCATAAACCTGCAACAAAATCAGATGTCATTATGTTATGTTGCCTAAATAATTAACCTATAGCTAGCATGTTGTTAACATGTCTTTAACAAACTGCTAATATGAATGTTGCTAACATTTCTAATGTTTTAACATGTTTCATAATGTTATGTTGCTAAATAATTAACCTACAGCTAGCATGTTGTCATTAACATGAATAATATAAATGTTGCTATTGTTTCAACTTGCTGTCATTAACACACTGCCAATATGATATTACTAATGTTTCTAACATTTTGCATCATGTTATGTAGCTAAATAATTAGCCTACAGCTAGCATGTTGCTAACATGTTGTTGTCTTTAATACTGCCAATATTGATTTTAACAGGTTTTAACATATAAGCACTCATCACAAGTAAGTACATTTTGTCATGACCCATTTTTATTATCCAATGTCATACCTTCTGCGATGATGGCGAGGCCTTGATGTAGAACGGGTTGTTGGCCTGTTCCTGCTTCCTTGCCTCCCTCCTCTGTTTAAAATCAGATAAACGCATGAAGACAACTGCACTTTAACATTTCCTGAAGGTCTTGAAGGCAGCGTCCACTCACCCTGGCCAGCTCTTTCTCATCCACCTCAGTGTGTCTTGATCTGGAATGCTTGGGCTCTTCTTTAGCGAACACCGCTTTGGGCTTCTCATCCTCTGATTCGCTCTCTGACGGAGGCTCATTGATCCAGGCATCCAAATCTAGACTGCAGGGGAAGATGACAGTTGTAGCATCTTTGCCTTTAAATGCTGGTTCAGAGCCAGTGTTGCCAACTACTTTCAATGGAAAGTAACTATGCTTCTTGCAAAGATACCGTCAAGACTGACTCACCCTTCTGGTATAGGCACTTTCTTCTGGGCCTTGGGGGCCACAGGGTTGAGCTCTCCAGCAAAGAGGGCCGTCACTTCCTCCGCCACCTCCACATTCTTCTGCTGCAGCTTCTGGATGTACTTCACCAGCTGGAGGATGCAGGATGCCTGTGGGGGAAACATTGCGGTTAATGTTGTGCTAGCTATGTGATTTGACATATAATATGCCAGTACGAATTGCAAATAAAGATAATCAGTAAGCCATATTATTGCATTCAAGACAGCATTTATGAAGTGTTCTGAATGATTTCAATAGAGTTTGGCATTTCCATGTTGCTAAGCTAAAAGTTCAAGATCCAGTTGACCAAAACAGAACTCCATTTATCTTCTTAAGGCCAATCCACACTGCAAACAAACAAATTGGCCTTTGTATTTAGAATTTTATGAAAAATAACAATCATGTTCACAATGCACCACCAGACACCAACAAACAAACTCTGACTGGGAAGGGCAAATAGATGACCAAATACCATCAATCAAATTGTTACTTATAAAAGATCCAATAACTGCTCTTCTTTTTAGTTGGTCCAAAAACCTGACATCATGTTTTTTTTTAAAGCACATCCAGCACCTACTCGCATCGGTTTTGCCTCATTGTCATGGCAACAGTTTGTAGCCAGGTCAGATTACGTCAGAGTTTGTTGGAAAATCCTTTCACACTACTAAAACATTTCACGAACCAACAAACGCAGATTAAACATGTGAGAGATTAAACAAGGAAAAAGGTGAAAACAAACTCCAACAAATGGCAACAGACGCCATTTGACTCAAGCCCATTGAATTATTAGAAAATAATTATGGCCAAGCTGCAGCACCACCTCAGGAGTGCATTATTTTCCAATAATTTAATGGCCCGTCGTCAACACCTCCTTCATGTCACTTCAGATGTCTAAAGCTCCGCCAGGTCACTAGATGTTTGAACACAGCTTCTCCTCACCCTCTCTTGCACTTCTAGGTTGGCACTCTGGACGAAGAGCGGCAAACGGTCTATAAGCAGCTGGCTGGTCTCCTGAGCGGCCTGACTGTCTGTATCCCCTTCATGCTTCTGCAGCACTGTTGCAAACAGCTTGGCTGCATTTTGGACATACACCGCCTGGATGTGACCGGGCAGAGTGGCCACCTTGGGTCTCAGCATGGCCTCTAGCGTCAGCATGGGGTCCTCCAGATGCCTGCGAGAAAAGGGTAAACATTAGCATGGCATTGTATGTTTGAATCAAAATCTTTTCTAGGGCATGTGCACGTACTCTGCAAACTCCCCACAGATCCATGCGGCGGCGTAGAGAACCTCGCAGATCCCATTGCGCTGCGTGTTGCCAGTCAGCAGGTGTGCGTTGTCCAGCAGAGTGGCCATCTGAGCCACAGCAAAGGCTCGGATGGCTTTGACGCGAATGGCAACATCCAGCATCTGAGAGGCGATTAGATGGCCGTGCCTAGTGCCCTCGAGACGCGTCAGTTCTACCAGAATACTGATGTACCTGGAGGACAAAAAAGGCGCTTTTCTGACTTCTGTGTGTAGTTAGTGCTATGTACAACTGTAAAGGTAATTGTTGATGGTTGATTCAGTTAGAACTATTATTTGAATTTCAAAAGTCAAGACACAGTGGAAGGGCAGTGGAATAGAAAAAGAAACGCAAATCCACAAGACTATATTTAGGCCCTGTCCACATGAACATGGGTATTTTCAAAACCGTACTTTCAACACAGTTTCACTGTTTGTCCACACCAAAACAGACTATCGGGAGATTGAAAACAAAACTTTCTGGAATTTTCCAGTACAGTGGGATTGTGTGGACACTACAATCGGAGTTTTCGCCTTATGATGTCAGCATGCAAGCCGTTTTCTCCTTTCTGACTGGCCAACACAACTGGGTTCACACCAAATGCAGAAAACCCAAATGTCGCAGCAAACGTTTTGCATATTCCGCATTGTTCGACCGATGGACCGTAATCCGCCATTGGCCTGTACATAACTAAATTTCCAATTTGGTGTGAACCCAGCATAAAAAGTGTCATTATCGCTGCCTGTTGTTACGGAGTGCACTTAACATTTTGCTTTCTCTTTAAATGCAAATAAGCTGCTGCTACTAGCCCCCTTTCCAAAAGAGGGAGGAGCCTTTACAGCATGGGCTTCAGTTACTCTAACAATACCAAACAAAACATCTGCATACATTATAAAGCCTTGTCAGTTTAAACACCAGATATACAGTTTTCTGTATATCACACACAAAGTGCACAAACAAAAAGCTATACATGATAGCATTGGTTTATGATTTTTGTCTTGTCAAAATGCACAAAATACACAAAAGTCCACATGGTTCGGGTTATGTCTGTGATTATATACAGTTGGCAAAAAAACAAAAAACAGCATGTGTATCAGTATATTAGACCTGTGAAATGACACCTTTTGGGCATGGAGCAACTCAACCGAGCTTTGCCCAATTGTACATTCCCACAAAAAAAAATCAAGACGACAACTGAGGTGTTTAAGAGAGTCCAGAAACAGTGCTTACTGATAGAGAAAATTACTCGGTTTGGAGCAGACGTTGTGCAGCACAACCTAAAAATCTACAAAAAAAAGGGGCCCATTCACACAGAACACTTCTGTGTATCTAAAAAAATGCAAGATGTATCATTTGGGAAGTTTGTTTTTTTTTTTTTTTTTAATGGCTATCTTTGCCATGTTACAAAAACATAACAGTTGACATGCCAACTTGCTACTTTAAACGAAAGCTTGCAACGCTTGCCCCGCCTCTGAGCTCTTCTGATTCAGCTCTTCTAAAGGAGTGTTGCTTGTAAAAATTAAAATTCTTTTAACTTCACATGGCATCTTAAACAAAAGTGTTGCTTATGTGCAAGGTGTTTCAAAACACCTGAGATGTGTGTCCTTCAAGTGTGAGCTTACTTTGAAAAACAATGAAAAAGTGTGGAATGAAAACCATGTTCCGTGTGAATGGCCTGAGTGTGTATTTGGTTTAGTCTTACCATTCGAAGTTGGTGATATACTGGTAGTTGCTCTGGCTGCAGATGTCGATGATCTTGGTGAGCAACTCATCTCTGTAAGTGGTGCCTTCAGCTTTGTCCACATGCAACATGAGCTTCTTCACAATCTCCATTAGGTTCTTCTTCGAGACCTGGTTGCCCACATTTTCATACTCTTAATACACAAGCTCTTCACAGAGCAATGTAAACAAATGAATGTTGTACACACCATGCCGTAGAGCAGATCCAGGGCTCTCAAGCGGATGGACTCGTCTTTGTCATCCAAACATTGCAGGATCAGGTCTTTGTGTGACTGCACAGACTTCGGGTGCGTCTTTAGGATCTTTGACATGGCCAGAAGACCCAAGTACTTCACTGTAAAACACCACAGTGCCTAAGTGACTTTTGAAATGAAGCAAGGCTAATTCTGGGTTTATTTAGACTATGAAAGTCGCAATGTGAATGGAGGTTGCGGTAGATATTTTGTTCCGTATTATGACATACAAAATGTTCATCAGAAAAAAAGACGGGTGGGGACTTGATTTATGTATAATTGATGAAGGCGGATGTAAATGTGAGCTTCTAGTTGATTCAAGAAGATTGGCTGGATTAAATGTCAGGCAAACATCACCTGAGGGATGTCTAATGGCCAATTCACATTGTACCAACACCAGTATTTAGAGCTAAAAAGTAAAGCCAAAAGTCTCAGTGGAATTCTTAAGAGAGTTAACCATTTTTTAGACGGTTTAGACCATTTTTTTTTTTTTTTTAGAGTTTGGAGTTCTACGGGAATTTGATACCATGGCTCCACTTCAGGATCACACTGCATAGACTTTGACTGCAAATGCAAGATGTTTTCAGCCATTTTTGGGACAATCTGGCTTTACTTATTTTATATTAGCCATATGGTTACCATGTGATCATACGCTAGCTTGAGCTAAATTGTTTAGTTTTTTTAAGAATTAAATGAGTCTAATAGAGTTTGATACCATGGCTGCACTTCTCGATCAATACTACACAGACCTTGGCTGCAAATTCAAGATGTCATCAGCCATTTTTGATCCATTCTGGCTTCGCTTTTATTTATTTTTTTGACATTAGACATATGGGGGAAAACAGGTTATCAGCTCGCTGTTACCGAGTGTCTTTTTTAAGAATTAAATGAGTCTGAAGTTTGATACCATTTATGATCACTACAGAAATGACTCCCAAGTGCAGGATGTCAGATACCAAATATCTTTGGAACATTTTGGCTTCGCTTTTCTATAATGGAAGTAAAGATTTTTTTGTCTATGTTCAGTGTTTGTTTTTATTATTTATACTAATTTTTTCAGCACTCGTTGGTGGTCTAATGCCTCAAAAGCGAGTACTTTAATCTAGTGATTATCCATGCTGGTTGCAGTTTATCGGTGCAGTCTAAAATGACCTAATTATGTAACTGAAAGATTGAAATATAGCATTTGTATACAAGACAAAATAAAAAAAATAAAACATGCATTTAGGAATTGTTTATAATGTGCTCAATAATGCAATTTAGACAATAAATAGGGTGAACCTCCATTCCATGTCAACTTTAGAGCATTTTACAAATGAAATCTAGACATTCTCTAATAGTTTGTCATTATTGAAAAATCTGCATATGCACATGTAGTAAAGGAAAACAAACAAAACAAGACAATGGGAAAAGAAAACACAAAGGACAAACACATACACACACACACCCACACACACACACCCCCACAAGAACACTAATGGACTTCCATTTTGTTTTACTCCGCCAGATATTTTAAAGGTCAATTGTATTACTAATTGTAACAGATTAAACGCATATTAAATATGAAGCCACTAATGTTTGAAGTGCCCACATAATCAAATAAAACTAAATATAGATGCAGGACAACTGGAGCCACAGTTCTGCAATCTTGGGCTATTAGAACACTGGACTTTTCCTGATGCCAATGTACAAATACATCGATCTGTATAAATAAGACTTGACAGAACGCCATTCGAATGAAAGCAAATATCAAGGCGACTCTGTGGTTTCTGAAAAACAAAACATGGCAGTCCGGGATTCATAGAGCTACTCTATAGCCAGCTTCATTGGGACACCGATAACTCGAACTCCTGACAGACAATTCAAGATTGTTTAATGTGCATGTCTTGAAATAGTATTGCTCTTTTGGAGGACACTTTTGAGAAGCTCCTCAAGCTATAAAAGCTACAAATGACGCTTGCCAATTCTCTGTTGTAGCACTGAGGTTGTCTTCGAGTTATCCGGGATGGAGGTCTACATGGACTCCATCTACAGGACCAGAAGGGGGACTCAGAAACATGCAGACAATGAGAGAATGACACACTGCAGGCATTGACAGAAGGCTCACAGTTCTGGTCCGAGTCTTCAATCAGGATTCGCAGTTTCTGCACACAGAGCTGTGGACAAGAGAGAGAAATGGAAAACAGAAGGAGATGAAAGGCATTACTACTAATGTTTAAATGCAGCATCTTACATCAATGGTGAGGTCTTTAGATCGGTCAGGTGCTTTTTTTTTTTTTTTTAAAGCCAATGATTCAGTTTGGCAACTTATCTTTAAATGGAACTTGGCTGAACGCTGATTTCTACACTGAGAAGGCCAATATATAATAACTTGCATTCATTCAATTATTCGTTTAGCTTATGCTTTTATCATAATCACACTATTTGATTAAAATTGCTAAAATGAAATGTTTACATTTTATTTTCTAAATGTAAAAAAATCTGTATATAACATAAAAGCCATCTTGTATTAATTTTGTACATTTTGATAATAACTATTTATTTAAATACTTCAATAAATTGAAGCATTAACCAATGTCCAATGTTTTTGTAATAAAAACAATCCAATTAATTAATTAATAGGAGTTTGTTAATAAGCTGATCAGCTTTATGTAATAATGCTATATATTTGTGTTTCAGATGTGTCTGATATTTAAAATTAATTTGACAAAAAAACATTAACAAATTCAAAATTGAGGAAAAAAAAATAATTATTACATACAAGAATTGAAATGCAGAAGATCATATAAATTCTACACATATAAAAGCAACAATGCAATGACCTGAATTATCATTGTTGCAATTAAAGAAAAAAAAACCTACTCTTGGCCATATATAAAAAGGGCATTAAAATAAAACTGCAGGTTACACTACGTAATGTGCCAAAAGCCCACCTGTATGCTTGCACTGTGATTAGGCATCCCAGAAGACAGCGAGATCAGCACTGAGTAAAACAGGAGAGAGAACAGACATCAGTGCCAATGTTCAAAAATATGAATACAACACTGGGTCACGGCACCAGAAATACTGACCTGCTATAACTGTGTTGACGCACTCATAGAGAAGCGACATGGCCGAGGTACTGAGAGAATGAATGAAATAAAAGACATATATTACATTTAACCCTAATATTCCTGTCAGCGTTGGTGTGTTTTAGCATCACCATTACCTGTGGATGAGGTTAGTTAGGGGCTCAATCAACTTCTTTCCCAAACGAGGCTCCAAAGGAGTGAGAGCACCAAACTGAAAGATGGACATATGATTAAAGAAATGGACAAAAATGTTCAATCGGTTCATTTTAGCCAACTTTAATGAAAAAACGATAAGGTGGATCTAACGTTGAAGTTAAAATCTCCAAATCTTCCGTTGTACATGCATCATATATTTTTTTTTATTGCCATGAAAGCAACAATAACTATTTTCATGGCAAATACACTGCATTAATAAATATACAATTAAAAACCACAAACAAATGTTAATTTTTAACAATAAAATATGATAAGAATTTTAATTTCTACTTCCCAGTGACACTTTGCTGAATATCTCCTTTCATAATAAAAGCCTTCTGCAGTCATTAAAATCAGGACAGTCCAATAGAATGTGCTTTACCTGTTGTACTGTATTATACTTTTAAACTCTACCTGTATTATACTCTACATTAAATGGATTTGAATATATTTTGCAGGCTACTGTTACACATAAACCATACAGCTAGGCTACTTTTGATCTACACACGTATGAGAATTGAGCTTCATTTATTGTGAACAACTGTCATTTTCTTCAGAGGGGGAAAAAGAAATGTGACTTTTAGAATAAAATGTTATCATACCTTTACAGAATAAAATGTTATCATACC
>CAIGQW010031024.1:7131597-7158502 GCA_903798125.1 Danio choprae
AGAATAAAATGTTATCATACCTTTACAGAATAAAATGTTATCATACCTTTACAGAATAAAATGAAACTAATTACATTCTACTCTTTGTAAAAAAAAAAAAAAAAACAGAATTTTATTAGTGGTCTCTTAATTTTTTTGTACACATAATTACTTGAAAAAGTACTGAAATGTTAGACTTTAGCTTGGATGATCCATGAATGTCTGATGCATCAACAAGTACACAAATTCATTTCTGCTCAAAAGGTTGTTCCAGTAATTCATTATTTCATACGCCAAGATATTAGACTGCAAATCCCTCACACTTTTTAGTCTCTTATGGTGTTGTCACGATACTGAAATTGGATTTTAATCGGTAGTTTAAAAACATTTCTCGCTACATTTAAGCACTGTTGAGCGTGTTCTTAAACAAAGCTAACTTGACATTGTGTTCACATGCTCAACAGAAATTACTGTAATTGGCCGTGAAGGTCATCAGTTGACCGAACTCACCAATGTTTACTGAGTGAAACAACAGATAAAAGGACACTGGAGCGTTTTAAAGCCGCGAAGATCAGCTGGTCTGTTTATACGCTGACATACGAGCAATCCGCTGATGAATCGACTGATCTTTACGGCTTTAAAACGCTCCAGTGTCCCTGTATCTGTGGTTACACTCAATAAACAGCGGTGAGTTCAGTGAACTGATGACCTTCGCAGCCAATCACAGTCACTTCTGTTGAGCACGTGAACACAATGGCAAATCAGCTGTGTTTAAGAAGTCACTCAACAGCGCACAAATGTTAGTGGGAAATGGACCTTTTTAAAATTTCAGTACCGATTGATATCGAATTCCAGTATCGAGACAACACTAGTCTCTTACCAGCTTAATGATCTTGATAAGAACCCAGTTGTTGGTGGAGGAGGTCATGAGTTTGAAGAACAGGGGCGCCAGCGACAAGTAGTTTTTAGGATTTCTTCTGGCCAGTTCACAGATGACGTTCACAGCTGCTGACTGGACACCTGAGATACAAATAAATATTCAGATTGAAGCCTGAAATATTCACTTTCAACAGGCCAAAACTGTGCATTTAAGCTCTGTACCGGGATCAGGATCCTCCAGCTTTTCTTTGAGTCGAGGAAAAGCGGGACGCAGGGATTCTGGGTACTTCAGAAACACTTTGTACATGATCAGCACGGCCTTCTTTCGAATGTACGGCTTGGTGTGTGACATCTGAGACAAATTAAGTGAGAATGAAGTAATTTATTTATTTAGGATTTAATGTCGATAACAATGGCTAAACTATTATTTCATAATATTGACAATTTACCAACTTTGTCTTAGAAATAGCATAATATACAGATATACAATATATTATATATAGCAAGATATACAGATGTACATATAAAAATAAAACGAAAATAAACAATACTAATAATAACAACAATTACATAAATGTTTTTATTATTATTACTCTGGGAGAAAAATTACCAAACATATATTTACTGGCTAATAGTAAATAGACATTATTAAAAAAAGAAAAAGATTTACACTTTGATTTATGACTACTACATAAAGAACAAACTGGTTTCTAATTCAATAGAGAATGAATGTGTGCTGAACATCAATATTTGCTTAAAGTAAACACTCTGATTGGCTGTACCAAAGTCATAATGTCATTGGCGAGGTCACGAGCGAGGTCAGGGGTCACGAAGCAGGACAGGCCAGTCAGAGCCACACCGGTGTCGTACTGGTTTGGACTGCTGAGATCCTGGGGGGAGAGAGATGATAAAAGTTTCCTATAGCAAACAGTGTGACTCATACAAATAGGTGAATAAGAAGTCTAAAACGTACCTTGCGGATCTGATTAGTCGTCAGCATGATGACATCAGTGCCCTCGTGAAAGCATTGGGACGCAGCAAGGTAGCCAATTCGCTGAAAATGAGTGAAGTTGAGAGGCAAAACTAATAACACATTTGGGTGCGTACTAACGTACTAAAAAACAAAACTTTTTTTTTTTTACATATTCAGTGTAAAGACGACAACATTTTCACAGCTATTTTTGATCTCGAGTGTGTGAAAAAGGAAGTAAAAATGCAATAAACAAAGACTTACACTATATAAAAAGCTTACTCTATATAAAAAAACTCTATTATTATATACATATAAAATAAGCTTTTCCAAAATTAAATTAAGTAAAATAATTTAAAATATTACCACAGTAATGCTGATTTTAAATCTACACATACATACATACATACATGCATACATGCATACATACATACATACATACATGCATACATGCATACATGCATACATACATACATACATATATATATATATATGACCAAAAATAATTTTCTATATTAATTTGCAATTGTATTAGTTACAACATTTGTTAACATTCTTTGGACCTAACTATCTCTGGACTTTTCTGACAGTGTGCTATTTTGTTTTCCTCTATTAATGTCTACTAATTTATTTATATCCGTTTAATAAAATTAATTAATATTATAACCAATTAAAAATATATACAAAAAGCAGAAATCACAAATAATTAAAAAAATAAATAAATAAATTTAAAAAAATGTAAAGTATAAAAACAAATCCCAATCAAAAATATGAATAAATCTTATAATAGTATATAAATAACACCACGACACACACACATATGGCCTAAATGTATAACACATTAATTCCGACGCCTCCTCTCACCTTGTAAGTGAATTTGGAGGAGCTCATGACCTCCACGATGTTGAAAGCAGCCCAGCTCACGTCATAGCCGAGCATCTGCAACTGTTAGAACCAGAACAAAGCAAATGAGTGACAGCTTGAGCTCAAAAGAAAAAAAGAAATCAGAATGAAATGACTGTAAGCCTTACATAGGTGAGCTTGCAGACGGCGTTGGCTTTAACAGCGATGTTGTCCTGTTTGAGTTCTTGTTTGATCTCATCGATGCACGTAGAGATGTATTTGGCCTGTAGAGGGAACAGGAAGTATTGTTAGAAAAAGTGAGCCAAAAATACAGACAATGCTCTCCATTACAGCCCGACGCATTGTTTAGTTCCTGTTGTCAGACACATTTGTCAAATCACCGCCTGAGCTTAATGAGGAACGATGTGTGCCAATTAACACTTCAGCAGAGCGAGATTTTGCCACGTCTTACAATGAAAACATATTGATATGCGCATCTGTCAAGACAATATTTTGACGATGATGTCAGCGTCTAGCATAGTTAGCATATATAAAAGGTATAGGTCTCCATTATTTTATAGTAAACCAATGTTTTTCCTTTAAAAACGCAAAAAAATTGATATTTGATTTATATCAATATATTATATTTATTTATATTTATATTCAATATGCATTTGCATTCATATTAAATATTTTTCCCTTAAAAACACAAAAAATATATATATTTAGCAGAATGTTCAAGCTGCTCCGTAATGAAAGTTTATGGGGATTTTTATTTACATTACTTACATTTATTTTTCAATATGCATTTAAATTCATATCAAGCATTTACCCTTAAAAACACAAAAAGAGACATTTAGCAGAATGTCCAAGCTGCTCCGTAATGAACGTTTATGGAGATAAAAGTTGCTCCATAATTAAAGTTTATGGGAATTCTTTTTACATATATTATTCAATATGCATTTAAATTCATATGAAACATTTTCCCTTAAAAACACAAAAAATATATATTCAGCAGAATGTCCAAGCTGCTCCGTGATGAACATTTATGGAGATTTTTGTTTACATTTTTCATTTTATATGCATTTGAATTTATATGACTTTATTATTTTCCTTTTAAAATGTTGTGTATATGTTGATTTGTCTTGTATTTGATAGTCATGTGTATTATTTGCAAATAAGAAAATCATTTAAAGTTTATGGGGATCAAAGACACTAGTGACAAGAGATATTTCCTATTTGTAATAAAATAAAAAATAAAAATAAAATAAACATGCCATTTCTACAACTTTAACCACAATGCAAATATTTGTTTATATATAAAAAAACTTTTACAGCATAAATGAAAAAGTGAAAATAAAAATAAATTAAAATGGAAAAAAAAAAGTCATAACATATGTGCTTGAACTAAAATGTTAATCAAATAAAGTCATTCAAAATATTAATACACACTACAATTCACAAAAAAAAAAAACATTTATTGCCATAGAAGATAAATAGAACAACCCTAACTGAACGCTTTGTTATTTTTCTGACTTGTTTTCACATCGGATCATAAATATAACCCACAATCAAAGGTTCACTGTTGAAATCCAAAAATAAAAACGAATAAATAAAAATAACCTTCCTCCAAACTAGGTCAATTTATCCAGTTATGTGCGTAGAATCAATGAATGACTAACAGAGCCAACAAAGCGCAATATCTCATGGCTAATTCATTAAAGGGATAGTTCACCCAAAAAACAAATATTTACTCACTAATGACAAACCTTTGAGTTTTCTTTTTCCTGTTCAACGCAAAAGGAGATATTCTGAAGAATGCTGGAAGCCGGCAGCCATTGACATCCATAGTAGGAAAGTAAATACTATAGAAGTCAATGGATACCCGTTTCCAACATGTCTTTTTTGTGTACAACAGAACTCAAGAAACTCAAACATGGTTGACACAAATGAAGGGTGAATGATAAGTAAAAAAACATTTTTGGGTGAACTATCCCTTTAAAAGTCTTCAAGCAGCGCTCGGACTTGCGGCACACATATTGGCCTCAGGGACACACAAAGTGCTGTTGTATGAGGCGAGTGTGTGGTCATGTGTCTTTAGTCATGAGACTAACAGGAGGAGAAACACTGAAGGGGCTACACTAGAGAATCAAGCCCTCCTTTACTGACTGAAAAATGCATCGTGGAGATGTGAAGTATATGAAGAAAAAGATATTGCAATCACATCTGTATATCAACGTTTTGAATGCTGCATTGTGGGTCATTTTGGTACTGAGAGATTGAAAATATAGGATAAACAAAGGTTTTCCTATAAGGTCTTTGCAAAACTTCTGAATTAGGTAGTTTACACAGTGTGAAGGTGAAAAAAATGGAGAAAATGAAGGATCTCCAAAAGAGTTACTTTTTTTGCATTGTGGGTAATTTAAAAAGAGGCTGAACATACAAGATACACTGTATAAAAAAAATGCTGGGTTCCACACAATCGATTTGAGTTGGGACAACATGAAGGAATTAAGTTAACTTATTAGTTTTTACTAATTTAAGTGGGTTGAAGATGAAACAATTAAGTTGTCCCCCCAAAAACTGAAAGAATTGTGTTGTTTGAGCTCCTTTTAAATAAGTAGTTTGAACAAACAGCAAATGACATTTTTGGAGTCCAAACAAAGGTTTCCATGATGATTTTCCTGTCACGTCTTTACAAAACTCTTATGAATGTTAAATTATGAGTAGTTCCTACCTACAGGAACTGACAATATGGAGTAAACGATGGTTTCTTTATGACTACTGGTGATTGTGCCTTATAAAATAATAATAATAATAAATTATGTAAATGAAGAGATTCTCCACACAAATGTCCAGTCGCATTTTTACAATCCCCTGATGAATGATAATTATTTGTGCTTTATGCATAGAAAGACTGCAAAACAAGACAAGCAAAGACGTTCAAGAAGGTTTTCTTGTCAAATCATCGCAAAATTCTTGTGAATGATGAATTATGGGTAAGACCCAGCAGAGGTTTTAATGTGGAAACCTCATGTAGATCTTATGATCCACCAAATTGAGACCAAAAATAAGGAGTTATTTTTTTTGGTGTAAAATAGTCAAAACGTTCTTATGAATGATGCATCGTGGGTAATTTACACCCAATGATATTATATATAATATATATGATACATTAGAAACTATTAGGTAAGAGAAGGTTCACCAGAAGGTTTTTAAAGCAGCATCTTAAAATGCTTGTGAATAGCGCATTTCTTTTTATTTTGTTATGAACAAAGCATTATGGGTAATAGCCACACACAAACTAAAATTGGGTAAAATAAGGTCAGATGGCTTTTCTTGACAAAAATCCTTATGTGCTTCCAATGAAAGATGCATCAATGTTTTACACCTCAAGCGAATTTTACACTCGAGGTGAATCATATGAATTTGAGTAGACGACACCATTGAGACGAATTCCGCGTGTTGAGCATTTTTCGCAACGCGTAAACACGTAAAACTAGCCTCAATTATGCTGCCTGTTGGAAATTTGTCTATATTTGCTCATTTGCATTGACTTTGCACTTTGCATTTGGTTTGAACGTGAACTTAGCATCAAAGCATTGTCTTCCTGAGGTAAGCTTATTTCATTTTCAGTTGTTTTTATTGAGAATGGTGGATTTGGTTAGAAAGCCAGCAACATGACATGGCACTGAGCGTCTGTTTTCGTGAGTATTTCGAGCAAATGTGCCAAGACTAAAAGAATGTATAGAACTCTTAAGTAAACAGCTGCAGTGCAGAAACACTCAAGTGCTCAAAGTTGAACGTTTTTTGTTTTTTTGTTTTGTTTTTTGAAGATCGCTGGCATTTAAGTAGTATACAAACACTTCAATGGACAGGCGCCATAAATACAGGTTCAGTTTTTAATGAATGATGCATTATGGGTCATTTCCATGAAGTAATATTTCAACTGTAGTTAAAACACTCATTCATAAGGTTGTCCTTTCAAAATAGTCATGAATGATGTATTATGGGTAATTTCATCCCTATAAGCAACAAAACATAAGGGAACAGAAGGCTCTCCAGAAGACACTGTTGTCTCATTCAGCTCTAATGAATCATGCATTATGGGTAATTTCAGCCCATTGGCGTGACTGAAATATTTCTTAGTCAACAGTTGGACTCGACCAGTTCAGCACACTCTCAGTGAAGTATGAAGACGAACTCAGTGTCCTTCTCAGGCAAACAAGGGACAGCAGTCTTCCTTTTCCAGTGCACTCAGAAGGGTGCAGACTATACAAACTCCTGTTTGATTTAAACTATCAAACGCATACCCAAATGACTGAACTTCAATGTTAACTAAATTATTAGCTACTAAATTAACCAAATTATTGGGTTCAAATGTCCAAAAGTAGCATACAAGAAGGCAGCGTGCTAGTTTTGAGACGCAGCCAGAGCTTGGATAAGTACACCCACCTCTCGTGGAAAACAAATATAGAGGTCTCACATGAAACCACAGGCCGAGTGCAAACAGACTAACAGACTAGTGAACGAACACACACACACACACACCAATCAGGACGCTATGAATATTTCACAGCACTGTCCACTGTTGGCCAGGTAACAGACACGATATCTAGGTACGACGGTACAGGTTACATTGACGAAGCCTTGCTGATACCTGACTCCAGATGTTTGCAGATTAAACAGAGCCGGGAGCCTGTAACTGGAATGTTAATGCAGCGAATAAAGCAAGTTTGGAAGATCATTGGCTTTGAATACGCTGCGATTAAAATATTTTTGATATTTAAAAAAAGGAAGTAGTGCAAACTAGGTCAAACTATAAGATTGTAGTGTGTGACTGAACTGTAATGAGATCATAAATATAATTTTTTTTAAGTGATTCATCGACTTGAGTACCGAGTACTCAAAAACTGAGTAACTTGAGTATTGAGTACTCTGAAAACTGAGTAACTCCAACAAACCTTTCTGAGTACAGACAAGATTTGTTTTAATATTAACTATACACTAAATAATGCACTTAATATTTTGAATAATTGAAGTCTTTATACTTTTGGAAGTTTATTTAAATGTATTTTGTTCACCTAATCAATTGTTTGTTTTAATTAACATTTTATTAAATAATATTTTTTTGCCATTTTAAATCTTTTTAAATGTGTAAAAAGTGTCATATAGTTATATATTAATGTATTATAGTACAAGTATAAGTAATGTGTGTTTAGTTTATTAAACTTTTACGGGATTCATTTTTATTATTTTTTTTTATAAATGTGCCATTTTGGTTCAGTTTGTTTTATTAATGTTTTGAATTAATTTATTTGATATTTTCAGTACTCCACTCATTTTTAATAGTTTTTTTTTACACCGATAATGTTTTTTTTCTGTTTCTTTAATTAACAAAAAGGTTTTTATTACTATTTTAGTTTATGATTGTAGCACAGATATTAACATTCTGTCCAATACCAATAATTATTTTAATAGTATTGCTGACAAAAGAGTGATGGTGATAAACGTCTATGGGTAAAAAATAAATAAATAAAATGAATAAATTTTCAATTAAAATTATGATGCATTTTAAAACTTAATAGTGTTATTAAATTATAAGTGATTTTCAAAATACCAAAGGCAAATAAAATGCACAAACAGAGAAAATGAACGTGAATGATTAAATATCCAATATAAAACTTCTACAGAGGTGACAACTCAGCTATTTCTACAGAAGTCTGCACAATGACAAATTGATACTTTTGCCAGACTCGAGGCCACATTGGACAGCACTGCTTGTCTAAGAAGGCTGAATTCATACATACAGCAGCTAAGAAACACCAGAAACACAGAAAGACATCCGTGTCTACCAGGTTTATTACATTTCATAACACGTAAATCACTAACCTGCTGTCTGCTAGAAGGGCAAACTGCTGACTAAAATCAATACGAGGCTCCCAAAAAGGGAAAAGAATTCTGATCCATAATGAAGTAGAAGTGAGGAAACTGTGTTTGTGATTATAAACGCTCACTGTCATGTCACAGCACCTTGTTCCTTTTTTTTCATGAAGCGTATTAATGTAAGAGAAAATTCAGCCTTGTCATTATAAGCAGGCTGTGGCCTACTCAATAAACCTTCTTCTTTTTTTTAAACCATAGATCACTAAACGAATTACAAGAAAGCAGCGATTCTCTTCCCTGATGCTGTGGTCTAACTGACAGGTGTGATTTCACAGACTCAACCACGGCTGTCTCATTCCATTTTTGGGCGGTACAGAAAGTCTGAATTTAACATATTGGGACATTTTAAAGGTCCTTTGGCGTGAAGTGCTTTCAAATGTGCACTTTTATTCAATGTGTGACATAATTTTAACTGAAACATGAATACACGTGCATAAAGTGGCATAAAATGTGAAAAACGGGACAAAGTGGCTCCACCCCTTTTTAAAAACCAGCCAATAGTGTTTTGTTTTTATCACAGCTCTGCTAATGAGAGTGGTTGAGCTCATGCGCATCAAATGAAAAGCAAATTAGAAGTGTTTTAAATGGGGGCGGGACATGTCATACTAGAGAGCATTTGATTGGCCAGAAGATTTGATGAGAAACTGAAGTATGAGGTGATTTACGCATTTTCTATTTAGGCGGAAATGACAAACTGCAAGCTTATGAATTTGGAGCACACTTAGTTTACAGATATACTTAAAACATCCAAAAAATATTCAACTTAAACAAATACGCAAGCTTAATTTAGAATTTTGTGCATTTATATGTTTCGAGTTTAACATATTACAGGCATCAAATGTATTTTCGAAACAATTCAAAACATCTGACTGCTTTAAATGAGAACTGGAAGTTTAAATTGAACACTTTTGAGAATCATTTTAATTAAATATCTTTGGGAATCACGTACTTGTTAGAATATTTTGGGAATAGCAGAATGTTTTAATTTAAAAGATAGAGGTAAACATTTGGTCTACTAATGTTTGACCACAGGAACTGAACCTTATGGCTGTCATTAATTTATTATTATTTATTTTTAAATATGAAGTGGCATCATAATCGAATCGAAAATTAGTCTGCAGCATAAGCTAATTTGATTGTTCAAAATGAACTTTTTTCCCCATTGATCCACATCACAAGTGCATTTGAATGGTTGAACATTTGTACACAAATCTGAATATCTGATTGAACCATTTAGTTTATTTTTTATTGTCATTGCACTTAATTAATATTTGTTTGTTTTTTTTACAACTTTTCACAAATTTGAGCAAATCTATTTGACTATCAAAGTTTCATCCATGTTTGAATTTGACATTTATCGGCAACATAGATCAAACATCTGTTCGACAATCCGAACATTCAAATCGAACATTTCTGAGGATCACAGAAGATCAAGTGATGTGATGTTCGAACATCACAGTCATCACATAGGAACGTTATTAGGACACGCCTATGATGTTTAATAAAACTGTCTAGATAGGTGGCTCACTATGCGTTGAGACACGGCCAATCTCATGACACACATAACGTTATGTGAGCCAAGCTATATTAAATTAAACATATTCGCTGCGCTAAAACGATGTGATTACGTATATAATTACGGGTTTCGTATGAAAATCTGATGAACGAAATGTGTATTCATTCTGCAGAATGTATTTATATAAGAGTCTAAACCGTTAGCAATGCTAACTGGCCTCATCCATGATAAACAAAACGATGACAGACTGTTCTAACATCACCAACAGCTGTCAGCAACCCCGCAAACCGATGAAATTGTCATTTAATACTCTAAAAACGTTTCATTTAATAATCTAAACACGTTTATCTGGATAAAACCGTTTAGCTCACCTGGAATCAGGTGATTTGAGATCATTGACACGAGATCAGCTCGATTCATTCATACCAGCTGAATTGTATACATCTTTACTATCAAATCCCATTCTGGGTTTTACCATACAACAGGGCATAAACATTTAAAAAGTGTCTCACCTCATCTTCCTTATGGTTCCTAATGCCACGTACTAAATCCTGCAGGTTTTTATCGAACATCCGATCGATGCTTCCCTTCACGATCTTCAGAGCCATGATGATTTCCCTCCTGTCCGACCGGACCGAACCGCGAACACGGGCTTTATCTGAGTGCTGACCGGCCCGCTGGAGCTCTAGTCTCTCATTCAGTCCCGAACAGCGGCCTGTGCAGGAGGGGTTTCGCTCTTTCTGTAAGTGCTGATCTGCAGCGGACCCGTCTAGGAAATGGCTGACAAAATGGCGGACAGATCACCTGACTGACAAACCCATCCACACTCGAGCGCGCGACGCGACGCGACGCACTGAACGCTTCCAAAAACGACGCTTTTGGGGATTTAGGATTTTGACATTTCGTCTCACAGATTCATTTTATTACAACCATACCTAAATTTCATATTGTGTAAAATTGTCAATTTCATATACATTTAAAGGCATACTTCACCCAGAAATGAGATTTCTGTCATCATTTACTAACTCACCCTTGCATCAAACCTTTATGAGTTGAACACAAAAGAAGATATTTTGAAGAAGCTTAAAACCTGTAACCATTGACTTCCATTGCAGGCCTATTTAGTTTTTTCTGCTACGGATGACAGTGGTTTCAGCTTTCTTCAAAATATCTTCTTTAGTGTTCTTCAACAGAAGAAAGAAATTTATAAAGGTTTGGAACCATTTGAGGGTAAGTAAATAGTGAATACATTTTCTATCCCTTTAACAAAATGAACCATGGTTTTATTATTGTAACAATGTATAACTACAATGCTTATAACCACCCTTACTACAAATACCATGGCTACACTATGATTGGTGTAGCAAAATCACTGATATTTCCCACCATTGTTTAACTAATCAACAATTCTTTTGCTTTGTTCATTTGTAATAAGCCTATAATTAACGTTCATTCGGTTTGGAGGCTTTTAGTTAAATAAGTTTAAACTTGTTTAATCGGTTTTGATTTCTTCTTTAGTTATTTATATTCAATGTTATTTTGTGATGTTATTATATTATTTGAATAAAATAAAAACAATACTTATTAATTATTCATTCAAAATGGTTTTTTAAATCTCCATTTTGTCATAACTTTGTTTTGGAGGTCTCCAGTAAAAAGTTAATATCCATCAAATATGTAATTTATTTTAAAAATAATTTCTAAATGTTTTCTTATAACATTCATTGCAGCATCAGCCTGTAACAGCATCTAAAAGGGTTCATGTCTCTTTAAACCCCTCCTACTCTGCACTAATTGCTCAGCCTGTTGTGATTGGCCAAAATCTAATTTCTATTTTTATTTTGCAAAATTATTATATTGTGAAAATAATGAATTTAATTAACTTTTTAGTTTTTTTTGTTTAGTTTTTGTTTTTTGCATTTTATTTTGTTCTATCTTTTCATATTTCATAATAGTCTTTTTTTAAAAGTCAATTAATTTAATAAAATAATTATCAACAAAGCCATCTACACCGCTCTTATAGAACTAAATTATATAATAATAAAGATTGTGTAAAATACATTTTAATAAAGATTTTGCTGAGCTGCTGATTTATATAACACATCAATTACAATTTAAAACAAATCTATATATTATTTACAATTAATAACAAAGAATATCATAACACATTTCAGAGTAGTATACCACTATACTAGTAATTTATTTTGAATAAATGGTTCTTCTACAAAAACATTCAAAATTGTGTCCATCATGCGGATTTTTTTATTTAATCCTTTTACGGATACTAAAAAAAAAAAAAAAAAAAGCTTGGACCAAGGTACATAGCACTAGAAACATGTTCATATTAAGCATGATAAGCATGTTTTATGACATCCAAAAAAAAAAAAAAAAACGGCATTAATCGGGTCAACCTAAGCAGATGTAAGTTGTCGTAATAAGAGGACCAAACAACCAACAACAAACGGTCAATACGTCTACAGAATTTAGCAAGTCTATAGACAGGAGTTACTGAAATCCATACCAGACAGATCAGATGTAGATTTGTGCACTAATAATAATAATGACAATGATGATGATGATGATACTTCATGATTTCTTGCTGAATGGGAGTTGATGAACACAAAAGCAGATTTTTTTTTTCTTTTTCCTTTTTTCATATAAAACAAAAAGGAAAAAAGTTTGACTCATAAAAAGCGGCTACATAATACAAGCACAGTCTCCAAATACATTTGGGCTTCGGTGTTTTTTTGTTTGTTTAGTTTTTTAGACGTCAGTGTGGTTGTGAAATAAAATGTTCCCCCTCGATCATCAGAATCCTCCGCGTGGAACATTTAGATTAAGGCGCTTGTTTGCCTCGTGACGCCTCGATTCAAAAGTGCTAATAAATGTTCGTATCACTTTTATGTACAACACGAAGAAAAACTCATGTAAGTCACAAAGGTGGGCAGACAAAAAGTAACACAGATGAATGAAGGAAGCCAAGGTGTGTTTGTGAGCATAAAAGAGGCGAGCGCAGTTAGCTCTCAGACGACATCTGCTCGTCCAGCTCTTTGCTGTCCTCTTTTACATCTGAGTCCGCTGTGGGATCGGCCTCTGTAGAGTCGTTTAGCTGATCTGCAGGCTCGTCTGGATCAGGCCTGAAAGACAAACGGACAGTTAATCAGCATGTGATGTGAATAACGACAAAGACTATAGAATACACAAAGACGTGACACTCATATAGCTTTGAATGGGAATAAGTGCATGTCGATATGGCAAATGAAGCCCTGCCTTTTAGTACAGGAGCCAATCATTGATCGATATAGACTGTGGATTCTCCGGGGGAGGGGCTCGTACCAGACGTGAGTTTCTGCAGATTTTGTATGATTTGAATGTTTAGAAATTAAACGAAAGAGACAGTTGTTGTTTAATTTTACTAGTGATTTCTAATATGAAATTTGATCGTAACTTTGCAATTTTGGAGAATTTGATGTTCCCCATTCAAACAGAATGCCCGAGTATACTGCCCGAGAGGCATTTCAAAGATAGCCACGGAGTGAAACGACTTGCCTAGGAACATGTTATCTATGAACATGTTATCAGTATCTAGCTTTTTCTTACTTTGTTTACCTAAAATAGAGCTTTGTTTTTATATTGTATATTCTGCAGGAACAGCTCTTTTTTTGTGTCTGAAATGGTTTGGTTTTTAAGCTCCTCCTACTCTGCTCTAATTGGTCAGACAGCTCAACCTAAACTCTTTCAGACCTCAGCTACAACTAGTGTTTGAGGGTCAAAGTGTTTGAGGGTCATTAGCCATGTTTCCATCCGTTATTCGCAAATGCTTTATGCGATATTCCAGTTTCGTGTAAAAGTCTAATTCACATCTTTTGATGGAAACAAAGCTATTGATCAAGAGTTTCATTAAACATCAAAAGTTTAGAATCAGATCTTTCTTTTGAGGAAACATGGATCTTTGTAGCAGAGTAGAATTATAGGGCATTTTAAAACAGAATGAAAAGAGGCTTTCGCACCAAGTAGTGACAGGAACTCATTTATATGAACCAGCCACCAGGTCCAGTTCCCTGAGAACTAATTTCCCCCAAGAACGTTTTCTTAGTTGCATCTGCAGCAACGCAAGCCAGCTGACAGTGAGCTGAAGTGCTGCATTAAACAAAAATCAACACCAGGAGGTCGTAGGGCTCGCATTGTTTTCACTGTGTGTGTCACGTTTCATGATAACTGAGATTGAAGGTGGACATATAAGTTATGTGACTGAACAGAAGGAGCAATCGCAACTTTTCAGTGGTTCACATCATCAAGGCTGAGAAGAGAACACAACAGGTAAATGCCGCTGACATTACCTAATTGAATCAGCACAAACTTAAGTCACTGTAGTTCCTATTAAAGCCTGCTCTGAAGTAGGAACTAAATCAGTTGCCCCAAATGGTGTTCCTAAAACTAAAATTGCTCCCATTTTATGTGGGACAAATATGCCAAAAATGTATTACTTCTCCCAATAGTTCTAAGAACTATGAAAAAGTTCCTATGATGCCTTCACCTGATGCCATTTGGGGATTTGTTCTCATCCGGTTTGTCTTGGTCTGTGGGTTTGGAATTGCTTTCAGATTCAGAAACATCTTTTCTCTCTCCTTCGGATTCTCCATTCACTGGTTTGGAATCGTCTGGGTGGAAAAAGACAAAAGTATATGCACAAAGTTAATAACTTTTTATATGTTTTATTGCATGAAATTATGAGTTTCACAGCGTTCACCTGTGTTTTGTGCGTCTTGCTCATTGCCTTCTTGATTCTTTTCACTGGATTTTGGTTTAACAGTCTCAATCTTGCCAATGAACTGAAGCTTTAGTTTATTATAGACTGCGGTGGCCTTCTCCATGACCGTATTACTGGCTTTGTACCGACGAATCTAAAAGACAGAAAAAAGAAAAAGGTGTGCTACATATAAGATGGGAACATTATTTAATAATTACTTTCAAATATTTATGAGTTTCTTTTCGTTGAATGCATTTTGAATATTGTTTGTAACCAGTAGCCATTGACTTCTCCAGTAGGAAAATACTATGGAAGTCAATGGCTTCAGAATTCTTTCTTGAAAAACATTTGTGCTGGATCATCTACTTAATATTAATATTTAGCAACCATAATTTAAGGCCTAGTCATTTCGCTTCTTTTAAATTGTTGCTGCCATAGAAACATTCTGAGTTAGATTAACATTATTGAAAATCTACAACAGAAGAAATGAACTTGGACAATTTTCATTTTGTGTGAACTATCCCTTCAATCATTAAAATCAAATGAAATTTGTCTCAAAAAGTCTTTTGTTCTTTTCTTTTTTTTTACAATTAATTGCAAAATCTAGAAAACACTTAACTTATAAGAGTTTGTACCTTTTTGAGGGTGGCAATAACGTCTGCATTCTTCTGTAAGATGTGAGTGGTCACTTGTACCGAGCTGAGCTCATCCAAGGCTTGTAGACACTTCTCAATGTCCTAAAGATTGAAAAGAAGCACACGCCACAAAATGAGATCAAGGAAATGGCACATCAGGCCACTTTCACACAAGTACAAATACATGGTCCAAAAATATAACAGTATTTTGTCACATGGGAACAGAAATGGTTTGCCATTAATAATTAGAGGCTGGGCCAGTGTTATTATCAATAACTAATGCGATTAAAAACACGCATGTTATTTAAAACACAGTTTAAATTAAATCACAAAGAAACTCATGTATTTTACCTTATAAACATTTACGGTTTATAAAACAAATATATTCTTGGAAATATTTGACAAGTTTATACAAGTTAAAGGAAATGAATGAAAAATAAAACAATTAAACCTAAATGTAAACATAAAATGCTTTAATAAAAATGACAAAAGCACATAACATTAATAAAAAATGTAAATGACTATTGATGATAAAATTTAAAATGACTATTGGAGACAATGAACTTGGACATTTGCTGAAACGGCCCTAAAGTAAGCAGCATATTTAGGCTTGTGATGTCACAACTCACTGGGTTGTCAACTTTTAGTGCAAACTTGATGTCTGTGTGGAGCTTCTGTAGTTTCTCTTCCGGTGAGGGTTCTGATGGTACATAAGTGCAACAGAAATGAGAGTTACAGTGCGATTACCATAAAAATGATTTAAAGAGACTGAACCGTAAGGAGAACAAGCTTCAAGTGACCTTTTTTCTTCTCCACTTTCTTCTCAGGTGGACGCACCGGCTTCCGTTTCGGCTTCTCCGGTTTAGGCCTTGTGGGAAAACAGTTGGTATTGAAAATTAAAACTTAAATCCTCTTAATAAAATCAAAAATTTGAATTTGAAAGTTTCAAATTGGATTTAGAGTCAAAGTTTTTTCTCACTAATAAACGAGCTGAAATAAAATAATTTAATAATTAAAAATAATTAATAAATAATTAATAAATAAATACAAAATAAATAATAGCAAAAAGTAGGATTAATAAATGAAACATTATTCAGGGCTCCCAAAACTTTTTAAAACAATGGTGTTCAAATAACTTTCAGAAAATTTGTTGAATTCAATACTGGTGATATTCAAATGCGGTTTCTCACATATTGGTATTTGAGTATGTGGTGTGTATTGGTATGTGCATTATTTGTCAGAGTTACAATACAAGATTTATTTTAACATTTTTAATTTAAGACAATTGAGTACAAGTGTTGAAATAAAACCATGAATAAATTTAATTTAAGCACTTTTTTAAAGGACCTGTGTTTGTTTTTAGTACTTTCCAGGCCTTGAATCCATATGTCTGAAATTCAAGTACTTTGAAAAAGCGTGGGAACCCTGATTCTTCAATATAATTAGACATTTACAATTTCTTAAGTATCATTATTTTTTGGGTGAACCACTTCATTAAAACATTTAACAAGACAAAGAAACAAATAAAAATAAAATAAAAGCCAAATATCAAATATTACTAGCGTACATTCATAAAAAATTAGAATGATTTCAGTTGCTGTACGAACACATACTTAGCTTTGTGTTTCTCCTCTGATCTCTGTGGCTTCTTCTCTTTGATCGGTCTCTCTTTTTTCTCCTTCACCTCCTTCTCTTTCTTTTGTCGTCCTTTTTGGCTTTCTTTTTTCTTTTTCAGCTAAAATGCGAAACACCAGGTTAGCATGTTAAGAAAAGACACTCACAGAAACGGTTTTGTGGAAAGTTCTGGTCTACTTGCCTCTGAGGGTGGTGGCGAGTCCGAGTCGGACGGTGCAGGGATGGGTGGAGGAGGAGGTTTCTTGGATTTTTTGAGAGGATGATCTTCCACTTCATTGTCTGAGGAGCTGCTACCGCTGCTGCTGCTTCCTCTCCTCGCCTTGGTCTCTTTGTCTCTTTTCCTTTTTTCTTCCTCCTCTTTCTCTCGCTCCCGGAGCCGGCGGAGCTCTTCGGCCTCCTCTCTCTTTCTCCGCTCTTCCAGCTCCTTCCTCCGCTCCTCGTCTCTCTTCTTCCACTCACTGACGCGGTCCGTGTCGCTGTCACTTTGTGACAAAAAAAAACAAAAAACTTACAATTGGTAATCCATGCACTTCACTGAATAGTTGGATGCTCTTTGTAGATAATGTGAGCGTATTAAAGGGGACGTTGCACTGTTGAACACAAAATATGGTATTTTGAAGAATGGTCGAAGCCTATAAAGATTCGCTTTCAGAGTATTAGATGTTCCTACTATGGATGGCATTGGTTACAGGTTTTCAGCTTTCTTCTCCTTCAAAAAAAAACCTTCTTTTGTATCGAACAGAAAAAAATATATATAATTCTAACTGGTTTGGAACAAGTGAAAGGAGAGGAAATGACAGCCTTTTCTTTTTTGGTTAATTATTGTTTTTAGGCATTTCTAAAACTTTTTCATACTTCAAATCATTTAGTGAAATGATGCTCAGAAACACAGAGCACTTATAATATGTAGTTAAGAAAAGCAGACATATAACAAAAACAAGTTTACATTGACAGGCCAAGCTGAATATTTACATTTTATTTTGAGATAAACATTAGCCTTTTAAATCATGCTTGTAGTAACAAACAGTAAGATTTCTTTTCACGAAGAGTGCTGCCAACCAACACAATTTGTGATTTTGGTCACATGCCCGGAGATGTGTAGCAGAAATATCAACAGTAGTAGTCTTAAAGAAACAGTAGAAAATAAAAACTGCTCAATTAAATCTAATTGTCAAACATAAACATAATTTGGTAACAATCAAGCTTAAGCTTATTTAATACTTTATAAAAATAATACTTTGTTTACTATATTTTCTCTGAGAAATGGTAGTCAATTACATATAATCTACCATTTACACCGGACATTTAGATGTGATTTCATCAATCTGATAATGTTTTAAGCTTGTCCGGTTATTGAAAATGCATTTGCTTGGATTGCTTCTGTAGTGTAAACACTCGAATATGTTTGAACGGCCACAACCGGGTATATATGCAGGAATATGAGAGTGAAATTCAATAACTTTTAAGACCTATTTTAAAATCTCATCGCCACTTTAGGTTTCAACCGGTAAAATTGGCGACATATAACCTTACAGTATATTTACTAAACACTGATTGTCAGAAACATTATTCATTTAATGAATAAAAATGCTAATCCAGCAGGTGGCGCCTTTAGAACAGCAGGAATAAAAGTGTTGCCTTGGTTACTGCGGTAAACAAACAGCAGCCTGATGTAAAATCTAGCAGGTTTATAATTGATGTCATATACTACAAAGCACCCCAATATTCGCAACTTCGCAGATTAAATTCAGGCAAACTTTAGCATACATAAAGATTACATATGTTGTGTAATCAAAAAGGTTACAAAATTTAACCCCATGTAAAACAGCAAATAAGACTTATTATTAGTTATTAAGGGCCTTAAATTTCTCTAAATTGATTTATCAACCCCCCGCGGATACCCTGGACGGGTTGTTTGTGTTAATTGTACTTTTGTGTCACTGACTTCACTCCTGTCAGAGTGATGTAGAGTGTGATGAAGTAGGGAAGGGCTTTGATAAAAATCTGAATACAAGTGGTCAATGTATTTTAATACCAGGTGAAAATGCATCTTGGCAGACCACTTGTGATCAAAACCACATGTTAATAGCAAGTGAAAGAAGTAAAATACAAACTGCTAAAAACAAACTCACCTATCGCTATCTGATGACGAAGAAGGAACTCGTTCTGGAGCCGGTTTGGGTTTCCTCGCCCGTGGTTTTGGTGGTGGTTTCTCCGCTTGGAAAATGACGCAAAAAGAAAAGCGTCCTTTAGCATTCTGATGTACCTGTCTAGGATTCCTGATATCCGAGTGCCGAGGACAACCGTCTCAGGTAAAGTTTCCATCCGCTGCTGCTATTCAGCGCAGTTACTCAAGCATTAAAACTAATTATAATATGTTCTGGGTTCACGTTGCAAAGAGAGCGGCCTCACCTTTCTTGCGTCCTTGTGGGGCTTTTCTTGTAGGGGGAGGAGGAGGAGGCTCTGAATCGGAGTCGGATTTGGATCCAGACAGCGATTCGGATCCGGAAGCGGCGGGTCGTGGCTTCTCATCTTCTGAATCGCTCCTGGCGGCCTTCTGATCCGACTGAGACCCCGAGTCTGAATCAGAGCCAGAAGACGCCTTCTGAAAGGATACAAAAACAGCTTAATATCAAGAAAAGTGTGTAATTGGAGAGCGAGCTGGGTAGTAACGGATTAAACGTAATCTGGATTACGTAATCTGATTCTAAATATCAAGTATTTTTAACTGGAGAAGACTTTTTTTACAATGGTTACTTTATGGATTACACACCATTTACACAATGGTGGTAAATAAACAGTAATTTTTCTCTGTTTTAATGTTTATATTTTATCATAATACACACTTTTGCAATGCTGCTATTGATTGATGTTTTTCATCGATTCTGTTATATCAAAATCTAGTGTGTGTGTTTTTTTTTTTTTTTATTAAATATTGAATGTAGCAGTGATGTTTTTGTCTTTGTAAAGATGTCAATTTCTAAATTTACTGAATTGTAAGCAAATCTTTTACTACTGTACATCTTATAATTTTATTCAATGCTACTATCAGCAAAAACTGTTAGTATTTTTAAAGTATTAACTGTCTATCCATTCTACTTTAAAAAGAAGCTGTTAAGACTCTTGTTGGTGATAAAGAACGAATATTTTCTTCATCCATCAAAATAGTACAAAATTATCCTACATCATTATATAGGTTAGCAGGAAAGTTATCTAAATGTAATCCAAAAGTAGTCAGATTACATCACAATAAATGTGTAATCTAAAAGTAAAAAAAAAAAAAATCACCGAAAATAAAATCACTGTGTAATTTGCAATCTGAAACTGAATACAATTCATAAGCTGTGAATTTAGATGGCCAACGAGGTCTTCTCACCTTCCTCCTGCCTCTGCCAGCTGGCTTTTTGCCTCCTCGACCGCCTGACTCTTTCTGTGGTGTGAAGTCCTGGAAAACACATTAGTAACTCATTAATGCAATTTGAACGTGCCTATTATTATCTGGACAGGGTACAAGTAAGGTAAACATGAGGTTTTGCAGCAAATTCCTCAAAGAAATACCTGATCACTGTTTTTGCCAGAGTCCGAGTCTGAGCTGGGTGACGGTTCTGGTTCTGAGGGAGATCCACTCTCCTCTCCATCTCGGTCACTGGATGATGCCCGCGCTTTCTTCACTGGTGGCCGCTGTAAAGTTTTATATATATAAAAAAATCTTTTTAAATCACTTTTGAAAAAAACCCCAAGATGAACTATAGGTTTCTAACTTCTAAAAAGACGCAAAAGTATGATAAAGTAACTCATATGAGTGAGATGAGCAGCTTTTTCCATGTCTAAAGTGTTAGCACGCCAAAGTTAACATTCTGGAAAAGTTTTATGGTATTTTTAATCTTAAGTTCTGTGTGAAGACTTTTACTTCAGTATGGTGATGTACTTTAACTGAAATGGAATATTGAGTAGGAGCAGAGCCTTCTTTTTGCACATCATTCCCTCGTAATAAACAAACAGTAAGGGCCAGGACATATTGGGCTTCAATTGGAAGCTATTGGGCTTCATCGGTCAGGTTGGTTTGGTGTGTTTCACATGTCTCTCTCCTTGAGTTAACATCGGAGCTCGTTGGCCCGATTCAGCATGTCAAATTGGCATCAAATGAAGAGCTCTGACTGGTTCTTCGGCAACAAATCCAAGTGCGATTATGGTGTAGGGAAGTGACGTGGCAAGTAAACAAGTCAAGAATGATCACAAAGCGGCTGGTTGTAATTTCGATACATTTCCCAAATATTTGCAAACGATATGGATAATTAGATTATTAAACATATTTGCAGGAGCGAATCCCTGCATAATGAGTGACTATTACTGGTAATAATGGTACTGAAAGCTGCTTTGTTTTTGCTTCACATGCACACGTCAGAAGATCAGCCCCTCGTAGTGTGAAAAGACACGTACTCTTGAGCAGGCGCAGAAGACATGCTCTTGAATCAGTCAGCTGCCATCAAATTTGGTGTGTTCACATGCAGCTTTTTGGTCCAGACGGAACCAGACAAGAGCCAACGCAAGGCAACAAGACAGTCCGTTTTGGTCTGTGCTAGTTGTTTGCCGTCAGCTTGGTGTGTACAGGCCCTAAGAGGCGCATGGTCAAGAATACTGAGGCTATAGACTGCCACTCCATTGCAGAAGCAAATGGTCAGAATTTGATTGAAGATAACCAAAATAAACTTCTTCTTTTTTTTCAGTGGACTGAATTGCACAGATTCATTGTTCACTTTGAAGGCCCCGGTAATCTTCGTTTGAGGGCAAAAAGTGTGATAAAGCTAAGAGTGACGGTATACTGTTTTTTGTTTTTTTAACATTCCGAAATCCCTGTGCTGCAATAGGCAGAAGTTTAAATCTCACATCGCTTCAGTGTACTGCTAAACACAACAACAGTGGTGGCTGAGAGAGGAAAAACCGTTTCATTAACATCTAGCAAACAGCCCTCTCCATGAGAAGCATCACCAAAGGCACATCACATTGCTTAATAAGAGTTAAAAATGAACTCCCCAAAAAGTTTGCTTTGGTGAGCTGTTTGGAACTGTCAAAACGAACTGAAAAAAAAAAACATGGATTTGGCCAGATTTTGTCCAAAATAATGTCAATTCAGTTCTTTTTATTGATTTTGTTTCAAGTATACCAGGGCCTTGAGACTAACAATGTGCACTAGCAAATTAAACAATTTAGATTTCACACTGGCATTTAACTGAATAAAACTATGACATTAAGAGCTCTGAAAACAGAAATCCAAAGCAGCTGAAAGTGTAATGTATAATACTGTGGATGAAGTGATTACAAAGTGTTTACTATAAATGTTCAAGTTGGGATGTTTGGTGTTTTTTGATACCTTTGGAGCAGGAGCTTTCCGCTTCACTGCGGGCTTCTTTTGATCCTCACTCCCGGAGTCAGAATCATCACTTCCCGTTTCGGCTTTCCTTGGTACCACTGCTTCCTCCTCTTCCTCCGCATCACTTCCGGCAGCAGGTTGGTTGTCCTCGCTGTCCGATGATGATGCAGCCTAAACAAATACAAGATAATGTGACAAATCAGAACAGCCCCTAAGATACAATGGATGATTTTTGGAGGTAGAAATTAAGACTTACTGCAGGTGTGTTATAGGAGGCATGGGGGTTGTTTTGGATTTCCCATAAGCCTTCGTTGAACCCTTTCCTTTTGTTGGGTTTCCCATAGCGCTCTTGGTTTTTTTCATATGCAAAAAGGTCCTTGGGTGCAAGGAATGCTCTGGAAGGTAGTTAACATTTCAAAAGTTAAAACCAGATTTATGATCACATGACCCTAGTCACAAATGTTAATTTTTGGAAATTGTGATGTATACATCAATTTGGAATCTGACAGTTTAAAAACAACTGAATATTGAGAATAACACCTTTAAAGTTGTTCAGATTAAGCACTTGGTAATGTACAACGCTAATAAAAAAATGTGTTTCATACATTTATTGCAGGAAATGTACAAAAATGTCTTAATGGAACATGATGTTTATTAATATACCAATGAATTTCAGCATAAAAGCTAAAAATATACTTGTGCAACAAAAGACTGTATTTGTGGTCCAGGGTCACCTGGATTAGTATTATGTTATCATGACACTTTTCATCCAAACACACAAGATTTTTGTGTGTTTGGGTTGTTCATATAAACAACATGTTCATTTTGTGGCCATGAAATGTCTGTTATTTACAGTGGAATATCCAGTCACAACTATTTGTTTACATTTGTGAGGTCAAAAAAATAATGATTAAATCCACAAATCTTTTGTTCACAATGAGATGCGTAACACAGTTGGACAATAGATAGAATGACTTTTCATTTTACGTTGAGATTAAGTGTTGTTTTTAAATCAAAAGACATAAACCTCAGTTTATACCTCACTAAAAAACATTACAATATCATCCTAAACAATAAACACTGCACACCACAATGGAAAAAGAAAAGAAAACCAAATATGGACTGAGCATAGAAGTTATGCCTTAAAAAGGTTCCTACAGTACCACCTGTTGACTTGTGGGGTCAGATGCATTTCTTCATGCACGTTTTGCACAAACCACACTTTTAAAAACACTTCAATAGTTAACATTAAGAAGAAAAAAATTATAAAGTCTCATAACGAGATCATTATTCGTTATTAACAACCTGGTGCACATTTTAAAACAAAATCCTTGTTTACGTACGTTTCATGAGTTCCGAAGAAGAAAATGGGGATCTTATTAGGAGGTGGTTTGACAGCCCCGTCTGCAACATCTTCAATCTGCAAGAAAAAATATATATATTAACATAAGGTGATTTGCATGTTCATCAGGACTTTGAAAGCTCAAAGAAGTAAAAATCCTTATACACATAAATATTCCACTTTACACAGCGTGAATCACGTGCAGCAAAGTATCTCCATGTGTAAACATTACAACTCAACCCCCCTCATTTACACTTTCCATGTGATTAAATCAAAACAATGCAAAACTCTCATCTCCAATTGAAGGACTCAATCACATTCCCCACATTATGCATCTAAAAACGATCCCCAATTTTTTTTTAAAAAGGACTTTGCGATCACGCGACCTTAGCTGCTCCTCCAGCAAACAAGTTAGCCAGCCTGCTAGCTTCATACATTCATTACCAAGCAAATACTACAAAACAAAACATTACTAAAACGCGTAGCTTCTAAATTAGCATAAACCGCAGGTTTATCTGCACAAATGCGGAGTAAATTCGTAAATTGGAAGGTAGGGATGATCGCGGAGGGTCTGTTGGGGGTGTGTGCGCTCAAAGCACCGCAAACCCTGCGCGAGCTCCCGCTACTCTTACCCGGGCCGGCCAGTGTGGGTAACCCTTCATTTTAGCGAAGACAAGATCCCCGGGCCGGAAGTTGTGCGGCATCTTGTCGTCCCTCTATGCACCGCTCCTCGTTCTGCTCGTTTCTATCTGTCCGCGGTCCGTTTTTCAGGCCGACAGACAGCGAGACCTGGATCTGATACAGTACGTGAGGAAAGGCGGTTGGTTTCTGCAGGCGGTTTCCGCCAATTCCATTTTTTGTCAGCGGAAGTCCCTCCCTCCCGAGAGAACTGATTGGAGGAACCGTCTGTCACCCTTTGCGTACGCCAATAAGAATGCACAATGTGTACGCCGTTAAACGCAATTTAATAAAATTCTATTAAAATTCGCGCTGACCCGATTATGAAACGAGTGTTGAAGCTTACATTACAATAAATGTTTCTTTTAGTCATCAAAACGTCTATTAAATCTGGAATGTGGTTTCACTTCTTTGCATGTTTTTTATTTATCTATTGGAAATAGGAAAGATTTAACGATACTTATTCATATCGGGGTCCTTTATGATTATTTCATTAGTTTTGAATTAGTAATAATTGGGGAAAGTTTTTGCACAGTCGGTTGCTAGATTATTCAAATTTGAGCAAAAATATATAAAAGTTATATTTTATATGAAAGTATAAAATAAAAATAAACGTGAGCTATATATAACAAAAAACTGTATTACATTACTATATTCAGGTTTTACATGTTGAGGTGAGATTAAACTTTAAACTGTTTAACGTAAATATAAAAAAACTAAACAACAATATGATAACACTTCGCTCATTTATTCTATATTAATTATTTTACATGTTTTAAATACTTTACAATGACGTTTAATATTTTGAGGTAAGATGAACATCAAAAACTTGACTTCCCTTTATTTAAAATTAAATTAAAATAAAAACAAAAATGTGGTCATTTCATTCATTTGAAATATTCAACTTTTTTTTCCATGACAAGTTTGTTTCAGTGTTTATAAAGATATTTCGGCTTGATGCACTCCAAAAGTGCTTTTGCTATTAAGCAAAGATAAAAATAGAAAGAAAAAAATGGTTATAATTTCATTAATTTGTTTTACCTTCTTTTTTTTAACTTTTTTTTTTAACTTTTTTTTTTTTTTAACTTTATTAATCTGGGGTCGCCACAGCGGAATGAACCGCCAATTTATCCAGCATATGTTTTACGCAGCGGATGCCCTTCCAGCCGCAACCCATCACTGGGAAACATCCACACACACTCATTCACACACATACACTACGGACAATCACCTATACCGCATGTCTTTGGACTTGTGGGGGAAACCGGAGCACCCGGAGGAAACCCACGCCAACACAGGGAGAACATGCAAACTCCACACAGAAATGGCAACTGACCCAGCCGAGGCTCGAACCAGCGACCTTCTTGCTGTGAGGCGATCGTGCTACCCACTGCGCCACCGTGACGGCCCTTCTACATATTTTATCTCATGTAAATCATTGTCGTTTTTCTTCCCTCCGCTTGCTGTCGCTAAAACTCCACATTTGCGTCACGACCTCTTCATGACCACATTTCCGGTTCAGAAACAGTCCTCTTCCCGTTGTAAACACATCGCTTGGGTGGTGGCGTGTCTGACAGTTATACATAATTAAAAACAAGTTATCTTGCATTTTAAAACATTACGTTACCACACAGTTTATCGCTAAGAATGAAGAAGTTTTTCGACGACATCAAGAAAGACATCAAATTTAAGTCAGCGGGGCCAGGAAAGAAACTTGCAGATGAAACAAGGTAAAAACAAAACAAACATCAGATGTTTATGAGATCTGTCATGAGAACTGATCTGCATTACGTCAACATTCATATGGTGAGGTCAATATACCATTATAGACTTTATCGCAATAGAAGTGAACGCTGTTTTTACTAATATACTGTATATGGCAAAAATATGCATGTTCACATAGCTTTTAATGCCAACATTGACAACATGTATAGCACAAGCTACGCATTGATTTAGTTTTACCTTGCTTGTTTTTTTTGGATCCAGAACACGGAACAGGATCGAGCTGTGAGAGTTTATCCTTTTATAACGCTATAATTACTCATAGGTTAACAGGCTTAGTGTCAGTCACGTGGGAGTGACTTTAAGAGTGTTATTAGTCACAACAAGCGTTTTAACTAGAGAAATGAGTGAGATCTGTTGTTTTCTGTGCAGCTCTAAACCTCAGGCTTCACAGGCTCCTCATGCAGCGTCCAGGAAGGCACCGACAGCGGGCGCACAGATGGCAGGGGCCGCGGCCCTCGCCAGGATTGAGCAGCAGCACCGGCCCAAGGTGCACACGTCCCAGGATGCCATAAGAAACCAGGGTAAATTTTACATTTATTTAGTATATATATATATATATATATATATATCTATATA